>JAGDYQ010000143.1:2648030-2706731 GCA_021962125.1 Bulinus truncatus
TTTCACTCCACCCTTTTCTACACTGTCTGCTTCATCATCACAACTCTGTTGCCTCACGTCACAAAGTCACTGTTTTTCAAAAAATTAATATTTCTCACTTTTTCATTAATGTTAAAAATGAGGCTACCCTATTGATCATCAAAAGACACAACCGAAATTGGGGAAATTGCAATAAACAATCTTAGCAAAAGATTGTTTTTTCAAAAAAAAAAAAAATTAACTCGACGAGGATGGGATTCGAACCCACGCGGGGAGACCCCAATGGATTAGCAGTCCATCGCCTTAACCACTCGGCCACCTCGTCACACATGTATAATTGACCTGTTTTATTTTATAATTGTAACAGTTTACATTATCAGTGTATGAAAGTATTAATCTTTTTTTTTAAAGATGTATTGGTTGAACAAAGACCAAAAGTTAAAAAAAAATGCACTATATATCCTAAACAAAACAACGTGGTACTTTTAACATGAATGGGTCATGGTTTAGAATTTTGGCTAAGTTGCAGATTTAAGTTTTGTTTCAAGCTTAGTTTGGTTTTGTATTTACATTGACTTTTGTTGTTATGGACGCGTACATAAGCGGAAAAGACCATTTATAGCACATATGTTTGCCTTTGTACTGTGTGCTAAATAAGATTCAAAATGACCACAGGTAAATATATTTAAGTGTTTTAGTATTTATCTGATCAATGATATGATTTATTTCAAACATTTCAAATCACCAAAATTCCGACCGTGAAAGGCAGATATGAATAAATAAAAAAAATTGAAGTCTACGCTACAAAATCAAATCACGGAAACTACCATTCTATGTTGCAATACATGGCTCAATTTACGGCCGGGAATATCCCCAGCACTGAGAACTGTCATCTCCGGCTCTGCTATAGCTAATATATCCCTGCCGGGGATGAAACCATAGACATTTATCCCCGACACTGGTTTTTTCTTAAATCGAGCACTGGTCCAATATCATGAGTAAGCAAACTGCATTAAGATTGTTGGTTTCCCATTACTTATTTAAACATATAACTTTGTTCTGCATTTAAACTCAATATTGTGTTAAGTGCCATTGCCTAAAACAAACCTGGTGTTTCCTGATATAGAATCCACCAGCTGGAGCCCATCTGATCACATTGGTTCATGCATTACTAAGTCATTCTATTAAAGATCACTGTACCAGTAAGGGCTCATCAGCAGCCTTATGACTATGTTAAGAAACATATTTTACAACATTTATTTACCTTTTCCAATTATATTTTTTTGTAGATATTATTATACCTTAATTTCAAAAGACAAATGTGATAATTTTGGAAGTGATAACACTAAAAATTAATAATATGAAGGCTTAAAAAATATTCAATTTCTAGTTTTACAGCAAAACAAAATGAAAACCTGGTGTGCTTACTCATACCAGCTTAATGACTCTTGGCAAAGGTATTGGTAAGGATGAACTGGCGTCCTGAGTTACTGATGTATTTAAACACACCAACAACAGATATCATCAAATGTGCAGCTGATATCACTAGCAAACCACTCACAGGAGAAGGCTCAGAATATGATAGAATAGCTGTAACTCAGAGCTGTTTATTACATTGGAAAGAAATCACTAAAGCTGCAAAACCTAAAGAACGTATTAGAGGACTTGAGATAGCACTGAGAGCAATTGGTAAAGGTGATATAGCTGATGTACTGATGGAACATCACCAGAGCAATCAAGAGCTGACACAGGATATTTTTGGTTAAAGACATTTTTATGATTTTTTGTTTTTGTATCTTTATTTTCAAGTGAATTATTAATGTTGAAACATTTTTTTGTAAAATTGCATGTATTGATTTTTAATAAACCTAACACTTTTTTTTTGTCAGTGATGTTAAAAGAAAAAAAAAAAAGTGTGCCATATGTACATATGTTTATGAAACTGTACTTATATCTTTAATAAGATAAGCAATTTTCTGTTTATCTAAAGGTAATTAAATGTGCGAAAATGTAATAAAATATTCTTACCAATTTAAATGTCTAATAGTCTTAGTGTTGGTTTTTTTTTTTGGTTTTTTCATGTATAAATGTGTTTTCTACTATTTCAAAATAATAATCTCCTAATTATTATACATGTATAATCACTGATAGAAAATATATTTATTGCTGTAACCATCACCAATTTAAAGTAATGGAGAAATAATTTTTCATAAAGTAGAAACTTTATAATATAGAGAAGAATATCTACCCTCATTTTGGATAGTATGGTACAAATCACTATTGTTTAAATGGTGGAATTTTCACTAAGCCAATGAGGCCATGGATTGTGTATTTTCCTGATGCACACCACACCACTGTTAAGTAGACAGCATAGTTGTCCTTTAGACGGTACATCCATTTTTAATATTTATTGGCCATCTAGATTTTATTATGGTAACAGCCTTTTATTTAAAATTGCCGTAAATCCTTTCTTTTAGATTAGAGGTGTAAGAATGTATTTCCCAGTTTTTATAGAAACCAGTGTTATTAAAACAAGTCAGTCAGTATTTGTTATACAATTTGTACTTAAAACAAGCTATATATAGCTTTAATTCTTAAACAAGAAATTAGCAAATGCACTTTGTTCGTTACATATTCCGTAGCAGAAACTATATGAAAGCCACAAAAAGTTTATAGTTTTTTTTTTTTCAAACATTTGGCTAAATCACTAATTTTTGTTAACATATTTTATCAGTGACAATCTTTAACAACAAGACATTTTTTCTAATTACCAAGTAATCTGATACAAACAATAACAAACAAAACAGTTGTGTCTTAATAAAGTTTAATACTAGTAAAAATTCTTAATCACTCATGTGCAGGTAGATCAATAATTGCATATACTTGTACTAAGGATTTAACAAACAATACTGGTAATTATTACTAATCAGTAAAGATATAATCTTTATTTATCTTTTTTGATTCTAAGAAAAGCAGCAAGTAAAATTTCAGAGAGAATTATTGTGCTAAAATATCAGCTTTATTATCAATGGTTGCCTAAGTGATTTCTTTGATAGTAATGTATAACTAAAGTTTTTAAAAAAGCTCAATGCTTCAAGTGGAGACTAAGTTAATTAAGATGGCAGAATAATTTTAAAGCTGAACAATCACAATAAACTCTGTTCAAGAGAAGTTAAAAAATTTTGTCATTTTGAAACAATGTTTCTGTTAAAAAAAAAATAATAATTTTGTAAACATAAAAAAATAACTGATAGGATAAATCTGTACAAATAGTGAAGAAAGGCGATACTGAAAATGTCCTAGAAATATTACAAAGAAAAAAACAAATACATGTACCAACAATAATTTCACTGAAATGTAGGATCAAGGTTGAAATTCTTTTATATAAATGGCTAATGGAGAAATCTCAAAATTCATTTCAATGTTGGAAATATTTGACTGAAATGAAGATAAAAATTTTCAGATAGATACATGACCATATTTTTTGTAATCCTTTGGTCCCTAAAATCAAGATGCAAGAAGAATATGAAAATTATGTCCACAACATTGAAGAGCATAACAACATTTTAATTAATAATGTCAGATATATAGTTTAAATGGAAGTAAAGACACAACAATATACACACTTACAGCATATACAGCTCAGCTTATGTACACAAGTATTAACAAACAACTGCAGACATCATTTTAAAGGCAGTTAACCAGATATTTACAGCCAACAAAAAAAGTAACACTTATCATAACTGTTTAACTTCTGTAATTTAACCAAAAAAAAAAACCAGGAAATAAACTGTATACATATATAACAAAATGTGTTAAAGATGGTTAACCATTTTTTAAACGACATCAAAATTCCAAGAGGTAAAACTAAAAAATTTATAATAAATGTTATTTAAGAAAATTAAACCTTAAACCTTGTTTCCAATCTTTGGGGATCTTACCACTAATATAATATGGATAAGTTGAAAAAAAAAATGCAAAGAACTTTAACTACCCTCATAAATTTCATGTACAGACCAATCAAATGAGAACATCATACATGTATACTGTAGATCTTTTAAGCCAGTTTTTTATCTGCAAGATTTATTTCCAGTAAAAGTGTCACACAATTAACACTTTAGATGCAAACATTTTTTAAAGATTTTGTTTCCAGAAGATATGAGGAACACACACTGCCAAGAACTGTCAGATAAATCTGAAAATGATATTATTCAATCATAATTTTTTTTCCAGAAATTTGTTTCTATTTTTTTAAAATAATTTTTCTTAACCTCTTCATTCTAGTAGCAAATATTGACAACACTTGCATAGTGCCACCAACTATGGAAGCAAAGTCTGGTATTTCTCTTCAGCGACATTCTCTGTACTGTATTCTAAATGTATCTGGAAGAAACCTATATCTTCTGGTAGAGAAATCATTTCTACACAAAAGTGTAGAACTATAACATGGTTTTGCTTTTCATTCAATTTTGGACAGTTTTTTATTACATATTTAGTGAGGGTGGGGTGAAAATGACATGTTTTTCCAATCCACAAGTCTGCTGAAATGTGCAATGATCATTTTAATGTAAGGTTTAAGATTACATATACATGTATGTGGTATCATGTGAAGCATCACTTTTTTTAATATCTAGATCTTGTGTGTAATTATCCCATTAAGAAATAACAGAAGGGCATACACCAGACACTCTATGTGAGGAATTTCTTTCTGTTGAGTAGGGTCATAAAAGTTACATAACAATGTCATCGTGCATGCATAGAACCACATTAGCCCCTCAATGGCATGTTGGTTTCATAAAAAATATTTTTACTAATTCTTCTCCATTTACATTTAAAAAATACAGTTTTACTATAAAGTGCTTGTAATTCATTTATAATTTATTTCTAACAATTTATACTTAACACACATTATATAAAAAGAGACCAGAAATTGAAAAACGTCCCTTGCAATGGCATTTTTTTGTGATAAATTACCTATTTAAGACATTTCATGTATTACATTTGATAAATATGATGACTATTTGTGATGAAGTGAGTAGCTATACTTTTAATTTTGAAAGTTTTGTCCTACTTTGATGTTTGGTTTTATCGGAATATCTTGGATCACTTATATTTTAAAAGGTTACAATTTTATTAAAGTTACATAAATTAGGTGACGACTACATTTGTTAACAAATGGTGAGAGATTTTAAAACTTCACACATTTATTATCCTAGGTACATTTTGATAATTGTGTAATATATGTTGAGAAGAATGAAGATTTATTTCAAAACAACTTAAGTATGGATGCATTTGTTTTAAATAATTGTTTGCATGTTAGTACATGTGATAGATAAGATTTAGAAGTTGCATAAACAATTTTAACAAGTCTGTTTAGATAGTCAACATTTTAGATAAATGCATCATTAGAATTATTTAATTTCCAAAACGTTGAAACATAGATCATACTATTAAAGAATTAAATAACTTTAAAATAAAAAGGCCACGTAAATAGCCTGTGTCCATGGTGAACATTTTCAAATCATAACTTTTAACATTTTAATTATATTTACACTGCTGTAATGGAAATAGGATGCTCTTAGTTTTATATCCACATACTCATAGGCCCTTCATATCATCCTGATGTAAGTTTCAGTACAAAAACAGGGTTTAAAACAATAAAAGTTTTCTGATTTATAACTTTTTTTTTCTATCAGATGTAAAACTTTTAAAAAACTGAATACTTTAGAGTCTCTAGTAGAATTAAAGACATTTACCATCAAAATTTTTGTTCAAGCAGTAAAATCCCACCGTAATGTAATTGCATTATATAACTAGTTTTCCCGTTAATAACCATTAGGTTGATTAAGCATTTATATTAATGTTAAAGATTAAGATGATTACAATTTCTATTTAAAGCATAATGTCCTACATTCATTCATCTTGCTTTAGTACAATAGGCCAGTGACACTGTATCTGAGATTGGTAACAATTTGACTTGTCCAGGAGCATATGTTGTTGTGTAGATAACATTCTGTTGCCCATTCTGATCTGACATAAGGCTGTTACTCAAAGATTGAGCTGAAAACACAATTTGAAAATGTTGTTATTGACAAACATAGGTACAAATAGCATACTACAATAAGACAATGATTATCTGAAGATGATCAGTACAGATTAAATTTTTCATCTAATGACAAAAACCATTCCAATGCACATATGAAACATCTAAGATATACAGTGGAGCCTCAGTTCAAAATCTTAACCAGTTCCGAATTCTGTAACATAACTTCCTGTGAACCAAATCAATGAATAAATTCTATTAGTTTAAGCCCTCTAAAAAGAAATATTTCTGTTAAACTGTAATACATGGATTTGATTCACAATATGAGATACTGGTTGTGTTTCCATAGATAAATTGTCTAATAAATTTATTTTTAGTCTAAAGTTCCACTGAATATGTAAGCACCACAAATCCTTTTAAGTTCACTATTTAGGAAAAAGTTATTTCTGTATTATACTGATAACTACGGCCTGAAAAGCATTATATATTGCCCTATATCTTTCCCCCAAAGCCTCTACTGCAATGACCAGTGGAGGAAATAAACGATTGGGGTAGGTGAGAATCTGACAAATAACCAGCACAAAGATGACACTTCGCCACCCAGTCTCCAATACCACTAATCAGACAACAAGTACAGTGTATTAACTTAGATTCAAGTGTTAAAAAATTTTCACAATACCAATCATATCATCCGTGGATAATTCATCACTGGCATCTTGTGGAAGTGTGCTTACATTTTTCTCTCCTTTGGAACACTACTAGATAAAAAAATTAAATTTAAATAAATATTTCCAAAAGAAAACTTTGTTTTTTGAGAAATAAAAATGTTTAAAATCCTTTATAAAAAAAACATCACTGTAAAAATTTGAAAACTAACATTTTAATTCTATTTTTTTAATTGTTAATATTAAATACAGAACTTTATTAAATGCTAACCTCTCGATATTTTTGCAGATATAACTTAAGGGGCTCTACATAATTATCAAAGCCTAATGTAGACATGGCAAACAGAATATCCTCTCCATTAATTGTTTTTCTTTTCTCTTGATGACATCGTTCACTAGCTCTAATTAAAGGTTAAAGAATTATTTCACTTGTCTTATAAACAAAGAAGAGAGTCAGATTACATAAAGATTTTAAAAGTTCATGAACAGTCAAACTACACATATAAAGGATACTCGCTTGTGATGAAACTAATAAATTCTGAGACACATTCTTGAACACACTCCTTTGCATCTTTTGCAATCTGAATGAAAAGTCATACTTATGAAAATCAAAGAGCTCTGTATTTCTAGACTATAAATCCATATTCAAATAACTGAGAACAAAAATTAAAAACTTAGCATATAAATTAAGCCCCTAGAAGCCAAATAAAGGAGCATTTGCTAATGTTAAAAAAAACTATTTATACAAATACTTAACATAAATGTACATTTCAAGCCTTCCCATACCCTACACAGTATAAAATCCACAGCCTCTACATTTCAGAGGTAACACTTCTATTAAAACTACACTGTAACAGGAAATATCAAGTTACCTTTCCAGTAGCAGGAACAGCTTTTTTCATTATTCTGGCAACATTTGCGATGGGCAGAAATCGGTCCTGTGATGAAGAAAAACAACAAAAATGAGGTTCAAAGTAAAATAGAAATGCAAGAAACGTCTAAAATTTAATAATATTTTTTACTATTACTTTATGCACATGTGCTTGTTGTAGACACCAGCATGCTAATTATTACAATATTTCTGAGTTTTGACAATAAAAACTTAATAAGAATAAAAACAAACAAAAATATATTACTTTGACTTCTTCAACATCTAAGAAAAAAATGATGACCCATAAAATGTAATCAAAACTACTAAGGACAATTCATAAAACTTCTGCTTATTTGGACAATATTACCTGTTCTCTTAGTGGTTCATCTGCCGGCTTACTTTCTTCTTCCATCTCTGGGGAACCAAGCCCTCCATTTTCTGAGGGTAAAAAAAAAAAAAGATAAAATTAGCACAGATAATATCTTTGATAATCAGTATTAATGTAACATTATTAAATTTTAAAAAAAAACAAAGAAATGAACAATAAAATACCTGCGTCTACATCATAAGCACCTTGTTGTATCAAATTCAGAGGACCCAGGTGGGCATCCTCACTACCATCATGACTGTCATTCATTATTGCAGTTAACTAAATAAAATTTAAAAAGCTTCATAGTAGGGTTTGAAATTAAGGTATTAAAAAAAGTGTAGAGTTCATGTATAAAAATCTATCCGTTTATTCTTACTTTGAAAATTCAATTTTAGAAATGATCATAGATTTTTTACATAAGGCTTAAGTGGCATATATTCAATTGTGAGTTGTGGATTGATGTGAATATTTGCTGTCATTTATTTAATTTATTAGAGAAATTCACACAATTTGAAATTAGTTGAAACAATTCATTAATCATGTCTGGTGATAATTAGGTTTGCTGCTTTAAAACCGCGAAGAAAAACTGTCTTTTTGATTTAAACCTTCAAAGCATTTGACAACCGGTTTTTTGGGCTTTAAAAGCCGGTTTTTTAGCTTAGAACTTAACAATTAGCACAAAATGTTGAAACATTCCACTAAATTACAGAGAAATCTGGGAAACTGTGACTTTCCAATTAATTCCCTTCTCAGTCCGACCTGTGTACATTGTTAGAAAGTAATTGTTGAGAGATACAAGAGAGTAGGCATGACCAAGTGGCTCAGTGGTAATTTGAGGATTACATGGAGGGAGAGGGAAAGGTGTATACAAATCGAGAGATTTATTTCATCCATTTCCTAACCTGGAAAGAGGGCTAAATTCAAGTCGTTTACTAGTTCCACAAAACAACTGATGATTTTTTTAGCACACGAATTTAGTGTTTACTTGCAGTAAGCATACGAAATTAAAAAGGGCAACCCATTGAAACAGGAGGGGGGTGGGTGAATAAATAATCGATATCTCCCTAGCTCAGTACTAAACAATAGATAGAATCAGGCTTATTTTTTTTTTCAAGTGAATAAATTTATTATCATCATCCAACACCTCCAACACCGCCAACCTCTCTAACCTAAACAAGGCATTCACATGGCAGGACCGTCATACAGCCGCTGTAATGACTAGTGTAACTAATACATCTCAGGTATGAGAGGGGGGTAAGTGGGGAGATAATTGTATGAAGAGAAGGGCGAAGAGTGAATTTAGTACAATAGTGGAGGAATCTTTTGAAATTGACCCTCAATGTGGGTCCATAGAGGTGCAGAGGTGTTTGTGTACTGTGTCACATATATAGATAACGTTAGAAACTTTAGACAGAGAATGAGAGAGAGATGGAAAGACAGAAAGTTAATACCATTAGTAAAAAAATGAACCGCAATATCCATAGACTATATATAAATTAGTGCTATACTGAGATCTACATCACAATGGCTGATTTCAGAAGTGGTCTGTGAGCAGTAAACAAACCTCATGTCTTTGCCAACCACGTATATTTATAGTACAATATAAATAAAACACAGGAAAGAATTAAGTCTTATTCATGACTGCAAAATAAAGGTGAACAGTTCAAAGGTCATGATAGAAATATATTTTGTTATAATGCAATATTGATCATTTTTTTCTTGTATTTATTGTTTTATGTAAAAAACTGGTTGACATAATTAGAATATACTTTATTCTTTATCATACACATTAATTAAATACGACATAAATTGAAAATAATTATTGCTAGAATATTTTAAATATCCATTATTTCACCTATTTTTTAGTAAAACCGAAAACCGGTTTTCTGTGCTTTTTGTGAAATTGACCTTCGACATCCGGTTTTTTTTAAAGTCGGTTTTTGTATAAACCCTAGTGATAATTAAAAAATTTGAACTTTATCTGTAAAAAAATTAAATAATGTGCATATTTAAATATATTATGGGTTAACAAACAGGTTATGGAGATTTTTCTTTTACTTTAACCATTTAGTCTATG
This sequence comes from Bulinus truncatus, assembly GCA_021962125.1. Taxonomy (NCBI): domain Eukaryota; kingdom Metazoa; phylum Mollusca; class Gastropoda; family Planorbidae; genus Bulinus; species Bulinus truncatus. Next base: position 2,658,036 of record JAGDYQ010000143.1, read on the forward strand.
GCAGGATTTTCCTCAGTGGGGTGCACATGGCCTACTGATGGAGTTTCTGAAATTTCACTTCTTCATATTATGTTTTAAAAATTTAATTTTTGTGTTTTCATAGCAATTGCCTAGTAATTGGCCCAATAGGGCTAAGGGAACTTTACTTTTTACAAGGCTTTACAAGCTATTATACTGAGCCTTCATTGAGTGAAATAATCAGCCTACGTAATTTATTATTAGTCATTATTAGAGATGACAGCTTGATTGTAATAGTGGTAGAAGGCCAGTACAAGGTGTGACCACATCATGCCGACCCCATGGGCTCAAAAACTGCAGCAAGTCAGGAAAACCAAACTGATTATTTTTATGTTCACTGGTACAGTACTGTACAGTGGCAGTAAAAATAAACTTTATAAAGGCTTCAATAAGCCCATGTCAAAGTCAAAATTTATAGCACTGGGCTTAATTATTAGCAATAAAAACTAAAAATATATATATATCATAGGACTGTATTTTTTAATTTTACAAAAATTGATAAAAGTTTTTCAACAATGTCATGTCACTCATGTATTAAATGTACAAATTAATAAACCATTTCAATAAACCTTGCTCACTAATATGCCATGTATATACCCCTACTTTATTATTTATAATTTATATATATATTAAATTTTAAACCAACAATCAACATATTCATGACATAACATTTAATTAAACTAAATTAGTAAGTCTAAGAGTATGACACAGCTGGTATAGTCCAGTATAGACTATGTTTAGTATTTACTTGCCTTGAGAAAAATGTTTATCAGAAGTAAATGTACAAACTACACCATTATAATTAATCAGTCAATAAATTTTAATGAGTAATGCAAAATAATGTTATTACAAGTTTAAGAAGGACATTCACTATAAGAGTTTAGACTATGGCAGTGTCAGTACCTCAGTAAAGTGTAAACAAATATTTTTATTAAAATTTTAATTCATGTATGACTAGTGTGAAGATGAGGAAGGATTGTTTTTAATTTTCTACACATTTTAAATTTGTTGTAAAAATTACAATTGCTGTAAATATCTGTACTCGACCAGTGATCAAAATGAATGATGAATGAATAAATTTTGCTTGTAGTTTTACGTACATTATTCGTAATACACTGAGAGAGAAAAGCAAAATGAAACAGTTCATACAATTTGTTAATGCCAAAAGGCTGAAACTGAAGAGGACGAGTTTAGTCAGCCATGCCAAGGCCGCTTTGTTCATTATTTTGTACATTGAGGTCGCGATGGCGGGTCTAAAGCGGTGTTGAAGTTGAAAATATTTTTTGACAAAAACCAAGTTTAAGAATTTAATTAGTTTGATATATGATTCTAGACCGAAGAGTTCGCACGTGTAATCCATTGGCTACATGGATAATAACAACAAACCTCGTTGATTGAGTAGATTTGGGGGAATTGGTTGGTCAATCAAGAACCAGTGAAATTGCAGCAACTCCAGCCATTCAGCGAAGAATGTCATATATATGGCTATTCCAACAGCTGGTCATTCGAGTTTCATAACACAATACACAACTAAAACATTTTACGACAGAATTTGCTTTTAAATTTTGAACACTAAAAAAATTAATTTTATTGTTTAGTATTATTTATTGTTTTAGAAAAATAAAACAATTTCGATCAATGTTTATACCTTTTGATCACAATTTAACGTTTGCTATCAAAGGAGTAAAAAAGGAAACTACAAGAGCACTTGACCTAATAATGAAATGTAAATGTCAATACAATTTAACTTTTATAAGCCATACAGGCAAAAAGATGTATTTCATTCTAGAATTATTATAAAAATCACAATCTCGGTGATCATTATCATGATTATGGAATTGAAAATTTATGTAATCTTATATATTTTAAATACATCTTAAATCCTATTTTATAGAGATATGATTAATGAAATGAATGAGTTAATATTGGCACTCACAATGTACATAATTTGGCTTTCAATTCACTTTTAAATCTGGCAATGTAGAAAACAGGCTTAATATTGTGCATTATATCTAGAAAGAAATAAAATATTGGTGATTGTGATTGTTTTTTTTCTTCTGTAGAATCAGACATGCATTTAACGGTTAAAATTCTGAACGGAGAAGAATGTACACTTGCTGTAAGCAAATTTTGTCCATTTTTTACTATTCTATTCTTTATAATCGTTTAATAGTCTGAAGTTTTAGTTGCTCTATGAGTCTATCTATACTTAGTAGTTAGTAATACTAAGTAATAGTATAGTATACAATATCATGATATGAATATACTAAAAAGTCTATAGGCCTAGACCAGGGACGAGGCGTGAGTGGCGCCGGTCTAACTCTTAAAGAAAAATGTATTGATGTTTTTATACTATATACAAAGCACACACGAACAAAGATCTATATATTTGTATAAAGTATTGGACTAACAACATATACGATTTATATATAACTGGTGTTATATAATATAATATATATATTTAAACTTTAGTCATTTTATTATGAATGATTATGCAAACTATATTCAGGACCATTTTTTTGTCACTTAATGTTAAATGAATGATTAATTGCATCCACTGTAGTCAAGATTAACATTTTCTAGTAATAAAATCTTTATATCTAAAGCTGAATACTTTACCAAAACTTATAGTACAAAGTACTGGTCTTTTAAAAAAAGTTGATTTTGTTAGTAACAATGTTAGTAATGTTACTATATTAATGAACTATTACAACAGGGAAACTATATTAATGAACAAGGACGTCAGGGATTGAGAATTGTAATCAATATTTCACTGAAGAATCAGAATCGAATTGGTATAGATACAAATTAATTGAAGTTTATTTTTAAAAAAAACAAATTTATTATCATTTTGTATAGTAAAAACAAATGAGGTGGTTGTTTGAACTTTGGTTTGAGTATTATGAATACGGAGTGGCTACGGTTCTGTCCAGACAGAACCCGTATTTTTTTTTTCCGGGTGCCAGCCTTACTTATTATTGCATATTTTTTTGTTTTCGGGCATATTTTTTGTTTTCGGGGCTAGGGTTAGGGTTAGGAATAGGGTTAGGGTGAGGAGCAATATCTTTAGGCTGCACCCTAATCCTAACCTTAGCCCAGAAAACAAAAAAATATGCAATAATAAGTGTGGCTGGTACCCGAAAAAAAAAATACGGGTTCTGTCTGGACAGAACCATAGCCACTCCGATATGAATATAAAAAAAATTATGGAGATCATTTTACTTAGCAAAGAAATTAATATAGAGACATGGGAAGTAAAAGCAATTTTACAGAATGATAATTTAGTATTAAAATTTTGAGCTTAGTTCCCTAATTTATTTTTTTTATCACGTGTAAAGTATATAGTACAACAAAGCCGTGTATCAGGCTTTATTTAATTTTATGAATTAAAAGAAGTGATTGAAGTATATCAGTTTAAATTTTGTTAAAATATAGATACACATTAGGGTGATAACTATTTTCATTATTTTTTGTAACGAAACTGAAACCCCTCACATTCGAGGATGACAGTAGCAACATTAATTTTTTTTTAATTGAAAAAAGTTCCCCCACCTTTTCATTTTTGTTTTCACATATCGCGCAGTTTGACTCTCGGTTTCAATTTAACACTGAATTTTTACATGACTTACTAGACTACTTTTAAGCACATTCCAGTCAGTTGTTTCCATTTGTTTATAAGCAAGGCATCTACCCTCATCTTCTAAACAGAATAGGGATCCGAGAATTCCATCTGTTGAAAAGCTAATCAATCTCACATAGATGCCTACAAACCGTCAAATTCTTGGAAACTTTACTTTTCTGGTCTATAGCCAGAAACGGCTACTGGATCTAATCAAAATTATAATTACGGATATAGAATTGATCTGCATGGAAATTCTAGACTTTCCACGATTATCCAGCGCCCTAATCAGAAAGAAACTCAATTGTCTGTTTGATTTATATGACAAAAACAAAAAGAAACAGTGTGATAAATTTACTACAACACTTTCTAAGTTATTTGATGTCACTAACGTAAATGGAGAATGGAAAAGCAAGGAGGATAAAGAGCTCTACCAGAGGCAAGTTAAGAGTGGAGGAAAGATTGGTTATTCAATGGTCAAACAAGCTCTTTTAGAATCAATCCACCCAAGAAAACGAATCCAACTATAAAAACTCAATCTCAAGCCAGCTCTTCTCAATCGCAACCTACACAAACACATACAACTGTCTCACAACCTACACAAACACATACACATTTCTCACAACCTACACAAACACATACAACTGTCTCATAACCTACACAAACACATACAACTGTCTCAGAATCTTTGGATTCAGAACCTCTGCTTCTTCACCCAACTCGACAAACTATTCTTCCACATCATCTTCTCCTGAATGCAAACCGAAATACCAAAGAGCAAGCACTACAACAGCGGGTTTGCTAGTACTAAAAAACAACATTTCTACACATAAAGCATATGACGTTCTTGCAACCATTGCTGAACAGGGTCATGATGTGCCGGTTCCAAGTCAGGCGGGTATTTGGAAACGGGTAATCTCTGAAGGACGGAAAAGTAAAAGCAAAATTTTTCATAAACTTCAAAGCAAAGAACCCTATTGTCTCCAGTTTGATGGTAAAAGAGTTCAGTGGGAAGAGTATCAAGTAGTTATGCTGAAAAATATGCCAACCGCAATCAAACTCGGTATTCTTAAATGTGAGAGTGGTTCTGCCGCGGTCATTCACAAGGAACTACATCAGCTAATCGATGAATATGATACTTGGAAAAATATTTGCGTGATAATATGCGACAGGACTGCAGTAAATACTGGTCATTTGCTCGGGATTGTAAAGCTCATACAGGATGATGTCTTGAGCAAGGGCTTTCAGAAGCCAAAATGTATTGACTGTCAGCACCATGTACTCGACCGCTTTCTGAAACATTTCATGAATTCTCTTTTTCAAGAGCCAACGAGCAAACCTGAATTCGACTATTCCTTCATTGACAAATTAACACAAAACCATTCCACTCTTCAGGCTGATTACCGCCTCGTTGTGACAGATAATGTTAGCACAGGCGAGAACCCTGGATGGCGAAATGATTTCAAGTTCTTTTTATGAATTATGTCAGGCATATTGTCATTACAAAACAACTTCACGTTGGCATCGCATCAGCTGGAAGGAACTACAAAATTTACACTCGGCAAGATGGAACTCACATGCGATATATACTATTATAGCATTATTTCTGATACCAGAGTGCTGCAACATCCTCGCTCCTGCTTGCAACTTCATCTGCTATGAATGGGCAAATGCTTGATTCCATTCGCAACACTTTGTGAAGCTTCCTTCAATGAACTGTTTACCTCATTCATCAGGGTAAAATGCAGGAACGTGCTGTGAAACTGATGGAGGAACTTCATGCAAAATCGAGAAAATTTGAATTTTTGAATCTGACGTTCATAGGAAAAATAAGTTTTACACATTTCTTGTACATTCTGTAAATATTATTAACTGATCTGTATCTTATTTGTTAATAAAAGTTGATTAGTTATTATTATTACTCTTTTGAATTAAGCTAAAAAAAAACTTGTCCTTTTTTTTTAAAAAAAATATTTTTTTCACTTTTTTCATCCGAAAAAGGGGGAGGTGGGGGAACATTTTTAAAAGAAATAAAAAAATGCAATTGAGTTTCTTAAATTACACATAAAAGTTCCTCGATTGCAAGTGGTTTCATAAAAATATTTTTTTTGTTATTACTCTAATACACATTATACAGATTGCACCAAGTAACACAATTTTTATTCCTGGCTTCTGTTATATTTCAACTTGTTATGTCTAAAAAAACTATTGAAAAATGACAACATTCAGCACAAATTTTGTCTTATGATCTCTACCCTGAAAAATGTCATATTTAATGCAACAAAACAAGGAAATATATTTTTTTCGTTCATGCTGTCTAAAAAAAAACTTGCATGATAAATAGACAAAGACAGTTGAAAATTACTTTAAAAGGTTCAGATATGATTAGGTTTTCTAGATTTGTGAGTGTACTTTAAATAGCTTTCTCGAAGAAACCCCTAATGTAGTCGCCCATCATGTTTTCATTTTACTGTCATTGTTGACATTTCATGAAACCACCTCGAAGGCCCATCAGGAACCTCCCATCCATAGTCGTCATATTACAAGGTACTCAGCAACATCTTTACACTGGAGTAGTCCTCTTTGATATTCACAGAGGGAGCCTTGAGGAGAGTCTGGTGTTGCTTCTGTTGTGAAGCTTTAAGGCTCCATGATGAGCTGTCTGTGAATAGGCGCCTTTCACTTGAGTTATATGTGATACCTATAGCCTTGAATAGACCTGTCACTTGGTTGTACAAGTACAGCCCATCTTGCCGACTGAAGAAGTTGAAAAATGTTTGGTGACCCTTTCTCTGATCAGTGACGTGCACGCATTCCTCCAACACGTTCCACTGCTTGAGCCTGGATGTCATACGCTCAGCCATGGTCTTGGTAAGACCAAGGTCTCTGATGAGATTGTTAACGTCTTTTAGGTTAGGGAAGTGCGGCCTTCTCTCCTCAGTCTCATCTGTGAAATCGTAATCTGTATCCACATTGTCTGACTTGCTGCTGTCTCCTGAAGATGGCTGATCCCTCTTCGGGAAGTGGAAACAGGCAGCTTGGGGGAGTGTGGTATTAGGGCAATGGAAGAAGGAATTTCTGGATAAATGATTTGAGGTGCATTCTTGCCAGTGCGATGTTTGGTAGGATCCACCATGCAGAAGTAGCTTGATATTGGGATAGTAAAACTTCATGGCTCTTTTCTCACCTTTACCCACCTGTACATAGCAGATTTAATTAAGTATATAAATGCTAAAGCAGGAAATTTTACACATTACGTACAGTATATGAAATCAACATATTACGTATTTAACTATGTCTATAATACATTAATATAAGTGAAAATTTTGTCAATAGCCTCCTTAAAGTGTACAAGATCTAAATCATTGAAATTCTACTATATAAAGCACTGTCATATAAGTGAGCATCAAATGTTTATCTTACCTTCAAGAGTTTTTTTGCAATATATGCATGTGAAATGAGGTGCCCATGACTTGTCTTGATCCCCTACTTGTCTTTTAGGCCTCGCACATCTTACGACATGCTTTCACTGAATACTTTCGGGCTCTTTTCTTTATAAATTGTCCACACACCTAGCCAAATTCATCTGCTGGGTGCAAACAACCTCTTGATGCAGTCTAAATCAATAATTGTTCTTTAACTGCGATTTGTTATTCTCTCACTCAGCAATAAAATAAACCGAAGTGTTGGTTCGAGTCACCAGTGCTTTTATACTTATATAATTACAATTAGACAGTCCTAGAAAGTTGTAAAAGTTTCTTGAAAGAATATTCTAGAAGTCTACTCTGTATTGAATGCGAATCAAGAATTGTCTTGAAAACAGACAATTCTAGTAGTTCAAGAATATTCTGGAAGACTACTAAGCATAGAATGCGAATACAGAATTTTCAAGAAATCAAGAATATCAAAATATCATTATCCTGATTACAGAAACAAAGTTTTGTGGAGCAATAGTTATTTTCTATTTGTTTTAGACTTAAGGGGTTTATGTATGTTAATATTTTAAATCAAAGTTATTTTGAATATAAGCAGTTTACTGGAATGACTTCTTATTTCTTTTAGGCATCTCCAAGTAGTTTGGTGAGTGATGTCAAAGAACAAGTAGAGGCTTTGATGTCAATTCCAGTTGCAGATCAAAAACTTCTATTCAAAGGAAAAGCTTTACAAGGTGTCTACTAAAATTACTTTTTTTCTCATTGAAATTAAAATGTGAAAAAATAGATAGAAAATACACAATATTTAGTACTAGTTTGAGTGTTATTTTAATTACAGTTTATGCTGCAATTATTGTACAGATATACAGAAATATAAACAAAAAATGAACCACTCCATAATATGTATACATAAACTCATGGATCTTCAAAAACTTTAAATTTTTCTTCTTCTTTAAAAGAATTATGATGGGTTATTCAAGATAGAATGTGACTTTAAAAATATACAATAAACTAAAGGGAGAAAATAATCAAAACCCCATAAAACAAAATATAAGCAAATTTTTTAGTTTTTTTTTCTTCAGCTGTCTTATTTATTTGCTTTTAAAATTTGTGTTTATGGAAATAATGTTTGATTAAAAAATATTGTCTAAGTTACCAGCACCTTTTTTACTTATTCCCACAAAACCCAGAATGAGGAATACATATACAATTTTCCTAAACACCTAATTTATTAATCCATCTCAGCATCACAAATAGTGATAAAATTTTAAAGAGAATGACTTAAGAACCCAGCAAAGCCAGTTACATTTGTCCTCCATTGAAGCCTACATTATGTATAAGTTACAATATGTGCTAGAGCAATGTTTCCAAAAGTGGGAAAGAGTCTGATGGGGGTATGCACTACACCGGGCTGAGAACATTGGGTAAACATGCACTGGAAGTGAAAACAAGTGACGGAAAGCGTTGACCGTAAAAACAATATATGTCATGTTTTTTTTCTTTAACTGGGGTACCCAGTATTATGAAAATCATAAATGGAGTACACAGATTTCGAAAGTTTGGGAAACACTGTGTTAATGGTTTGATACTTGAACTGATCACATGAGCTGTATATGAAGAGTATTTGCTATTAAAACAGGAAAAAAAGATCTTTCAAGGGTTGTTTAAGTTTTCTTTTTTAGTGTTCATTTAGTGGCCAGCGTCAATCATATTAATGTAAAATGTGTTAAACTAGTTTGAAACTATTAACTACTTTTTAGTGTTATTTTTAATTAAAAATTAATGAGATTTACCAGAATAGTTTTACAAATAATTGTTTTCATTTTTCTAGATACTAAACCTCTAAGAGATTATGGAGTTGAAGACAGTGGGAAGATAATACTTGTTGTAAAAAAATCGATTTACAAACCAACAGAATCATCCAGTCCTCTTTCACCCCCAATAATGCAAGCAGCTCAGCCAGAAAGACCTGTTTGGGAGAAGCTTAGAGTTTTTCTACAACGACATTTTCGAGAAAGAGATGTAGAAGCAGTTTTGCAAGAATTTAAAAAGGTAGGAAATCTAATTGATACATATAAACAAAATTTAATATAGAAATTCTGATTTTTTAAATCATCAAATGATATCTAACTTATTTTTGTAGCTTTTATTAGAAATTAAAACAACCATTTCACCACCTTGTTTTTATTTCCTGATATGCTTGACAGTTTTTTAGTCCATTCAATCAAGTCTTATGTCTACATTTGAGATAATAATCATTTTTTGTCTGCCATGTCTGAAAGGTCACATGGAGTGGCTGGTTATGTTGGTTTTCTGTGCCACGCAGATAAACCAAATTCATTAGACCGATGTGAGAGCATTGTTCCTTGTGGATTTCTTTAAACCTCATCACCTGCTATTATTAGTTCAGGATTTATTTGCCCTGTGGCATTGCCAAATAAAAAAGAATTGTATGTTGAACATCTGTTTTTACAATCTTGATGAAAATTTATGTTTTCAGATTTGTAATTATCTGTTAAATAAGTGCATTCTTGTATATTTGCTGAAATTATTTCTTATGGGCTGTGCTCTTTATTTATGGCAGTTTGTATATCAGGTCAAAATAAATTACATAAATCCATTGTTGTGGAGTACATTTGGACTTGATTGGGATTCAAGCACAAACATTTTCCAGATCAATTCTCAGTAAACTTGTTACAAAAATTTAATTTAAAATAAATGTTGATGGGATATGATAAATAAAATCAAATGGCCCAATACTACTCCCATTTCATAATTTTTTCATCTAAAAACTTCAAACCAGTTAAATCTCAGTATGGTTTTTGGGGAATTAAGTTTATCAAAAATTGTAATTTATTTCTTTTTTTTCCTTAGGCTGTTTTTATTTCTCTCCACAAATAATAGTCACTGAATGGTTATCATTGACATTTTAAAGAATTTACTGACTTCAAAAATTTTCGCTTTAGTTTTTTTCTCCTTAACTGCTATGTTCTTGTCATTCATGTGATGGATTTCATTGATCAATATTTTGTAAAGTAGAATCTGAAATGCAAAAAAATTGAGAAGTTTAATTTTGTTGTCTAAAAAATAAAATATTAGTATATTTTGGCAGTTATCATTTGTGTAAGAAAAGTGTCTATTAAATACTAAGTAAACATGGCAGTACATTTTTTTAAAATTTTGTTTGTGGAAATTATCATATTCTTGTTTTTTTTTTTTTTGTAGGAATTTGAAAGAAACCTTTCCAGTTTAAGTTTGGATGATATAGAGAGACTAGCAATGAGTAAATTACAGCAAGTATGATCATTGTGTTCCATAGAATAATTGCATATGGGAGCTTTGATAGAAAAACACAAGGTATCATGTGTATAATTTTGAAAATACTTTCTCATAATGTTATAAATGTTGGCGAGTGTGTGTGATTGATTTATTTTAAGCGAAGTGTGTGTATTTATAATAAAGAAAATCAGATCTTTAATAAAATGTACATTGCTTTTAGTTTATTGTGAAGTCTTGAATTAAAATTTTGAGTAATCAGACTCACTCAACTGGTTTGTAAACTAAATACATGTATACGAATCATAATTTATCATTCTGTTTATGCAAGATATCATTTTTTCATAAATATTACCAACACTAAACTGCAGTCAGATTTTTTTTAATGTGGTGTAATACTATTGTGTTAGAATAAAAAAAAAAGTGAAGCTCTGAAAAATTCCTCAAGGAATTTTCTTTAGTTTCATTATGTGAGTTTATCCAAATAAATTTTTTTAAAGCGAATTTGTAACTTTTTTTTTCATTTGACCATAATTGATATGTGTATTTTCGTTGTTTTTTTTTCTTTGTATTTCACCTTACATACTAATCAGGGCTGTTCTTATAGGTAGGCAACCTTGGTGGTTTAATATGGTGTTTGTGTGGCTAGTTTAATATGGTGTTTGTGTGGCTAGTTTAATATGGTGTTTGTGTGGCTAGTTTAATATGGTGTTTGTGTGGCTAGTTTAATATGGTGTTTGTGTGGCTAGTTTCTTGCACATGGTGATTCCTGTCTTGACTTTATTTAAAGTTTGTTAAACAAAACTATTTTCAAAATCATTCTTCTACAGATTAACATGACTTTTATTTAGATGGCAATCCTATATTATGATTTTTTGCAAAAAAGTAAAGCTTATCCTACGATATCCTTATTGATCAAAGTGCTAATTTTACATTCGTATCAATTTATAATTAGAAATTTTAAATATTGGAGCAGTTGTAATATTTTATGTAATATTTTACATGTTAAGCTAGATGATTTTTTTTTTAAATTATTATATATTTACAGATAAACAACCATTTTTTTATTGGGTCTAGTCAAAAGTCCAATAGAAAGCTTTGGGAAAATGAGTCTATTTTTAGACTCAATCTTCATGTGCCAAAAGAAAGAAATTAGAAATGGTCTTATTTCCAGTCAGCCGCCTTTTACTATTCTGCATATTTTAGTCTTGTTTCTGTAAAGGATTTTGTGCTACAGAAAGTTGTGTGTGAAAGTGTTTCCTGTTGGCGGACACTTCCCTTACTAAATGAGTGGATGTGTTTTACATTCTGGCAGTCAGGCCCACCACAAGAAATAACAATCTGAACACTTGTCAGGGGCTGTTGGATTAGAATGACTGGATAGTTCTGGGGTGGGGGGGTATTGAGGCTTCATTTCTTGAAGATGATGAAAGTTAGCCTGGGCAGTGTTAGTTAACCTTTGATCCCCCAAAATGTATCTTTGCCTGGGATCCACAAAGAACAGCTCTGGTTTTAACTTTTGGTATTAATCTCAATGAAAATTTTGTCACTGTCAATTTCTTTTTGGTTGTTAATGTGCAATGGATTGGTACAAAATACATTCAAAAATTTTATTTGATAATTATATTTACATATTCCTCTCTTTTTTTTTTCTTCAAGAAATAAGAATAACACTGTCACATGACTTGTTTGTTGTATGACAAATGTCATGTGACTTGTTTGTTGCTATTCAATTACTTTCAGAAACTAATGCAGAATGTTCACTCTTGGCAGTTGAACATATCTCTTAGGCTTTCTAATGTAATAATGTTGTGGTGTATATTACATCTTAGTAGAACTTATCATCTAAAACTACATGTTGTTTTGAATACAAACTGCAAGCTTTTTGTAATTATCTTTGTTTCATGAACTTTGTATTTGCTTTATGATTTTTGTATGTTTTTCATATGATGCCACTTTTCAAGATTTTTGGTTTTTCAATTATGCTATCCACCAGCACCTAAACATTGACTTATATACCTTCTATAGAAGTAATCATACATTTGTTTTGTGACTTCACTTCCTGTTTGGAACTTTCTGAAGTCAGATTGTCAAATGTGTATAGCTATAGCATGCTGCAGCAAGTTGCACTGTTGATAACATTGGTAAACAATGATGAAGTATGTAGTAGTGAATCATTGTGTTTATGTACATGTAAATATTTGTTTATGTCACAAATTGACATGAAATTCAAAGGATATGTGAAGATTTTAATTTAATTTGATGATTAAAATAAATATCTTTCAAAATAATGATTGGTATGGTTGTATTATTTTTCTAATGAATTTGTTTACAGTTAAAATGTACAGAATTCGTAAAATATTGTATGTACAAATAGTTCAACAGCTTATCAAAGCTGCTCAGAAAATGTTATGTAATAAACTAACCCTTATGTAATGATACCATCAAAATAAAGTAAAATGTACTATATTATACCATCAGAGTGTAATAAACATACCTTATTTAATAATACCATCAGATTGAAAAAAAGTATTTAATACCATCAGAATTGGATACATCCCTAGAAATGTTAAGAATGTAACAGGTCAATTGAGTTACCGGTCTTGATATTAATGGCGTGTAACTATTGAAGCGAATAAAGACATTATATAATATCGTTTAGCGCTTAGGGTTGTCTTGTCACAATGCCCCACTAGGGTTGGTAAGTGGTCGTGCATTTCCCGTCTAATTATTTGCCTAGGAATTCAGAATTCCTGTCCGTGAAATCAACCGAGAAATCCTTTTTTCCCGTCTACAGTGGATGTTGGAATATATGTACGAAATCGACGGGCCCCCTGTGAAGTAAATTGACGGGCCCCGTGCGAAGTGATATTCTTGCCATGTCCAGCAGTGGCCATAGTTTATTATACCTATGGCCAGTGTACTTTTATATAAAAAAAATTAACCGGAACTCCTATAGGCCTATATGTCCATCGTGTCATAAAGAAATAACACATGAAAATATAGTGACGTAAACAGTACATTTTTGAATTTGGGAAAAAAAATTGCCCTGTCTATGGCCCTCAAGCAATAACAATATCTGCCTAGGACTACATAACCCACTAACAATATCTGCCTAGAACTACATAACACAATAACAATATCTGCCTAGGACTACATAACCCACTAACAATATCTGCCTAGGACTACATAACACACTAACAATATCTGCCTAGGACTACATAACACAATAACAATATCTGCCTAGGACTACATAACACAATAACAATATCTGCCTAGGACTACATAACACAATAACAATATCTGCCTAGGACTACATAACACACTAACAATATCTGCCTAGGACTACATAACCCACTAACAATATCTGCCTAGGACTACATAACCCACTAACAATATCTGCCTAGGACTACATAACCCAGTAACAATATCTGCCTAGGACTACATAACACAATAACAATATCTGCCTAGGACTACATAACAAATAACACGACGACTCGCAGAAAAGGAAAGGTATGGGGAGGAGTGGGCGTCAAGGGGGATGTTGGATGCTATTTAGACAATAGATCAATAACTTAAATTTTGTTCAGTCAGAAATATAATTACATTTTTGTCTAGATTGTTATATATATATATATATATATATATATATATATATATATATATATATATATATATATATATTTACATATTATAAAGTCTATTACTATTACCATGCGACCAATTTATTCATACATCTTTTTCTGCTTTTTAGTACGCAAGAAAAACGTTGTTTTTGTTTTATAAAATATTTTTTATAATGTAATTTTTATTTTCTACTTTTTAGTTAAATTTTTTTTTATAATTATTTTTTTTTTTCAATTAATACAAAGAGTTAAAAAACTTTTGGTGTGAGACGGACCCAACTATATGTAAGTCTGCTAGAACATATCGGAGAGCTCTGACGTCACACGTGTTCAGGCGCAGTATAGTATTCTTTCTTCAGCCACAATAATTTTATTTTCGAAAAATACTTAAGAAACTCATCAAATCATAATGAAATAGTAAGAATATGGCATTGTCATCGGGTTCTGAGCTTTATTGAAAATATCAGAGCTGTAGCTTTTCGGAAAGTGGTCTAAAATTGGTGCCAAATTTCTATATTTAGCACCAGTAATTTCCCTTGATTTAGACAAGTCTGTGACCTATTCGCCACACATATTTAATTTTATTTATTAAGAAACTCATCAAATTATAATGAAATAGTAAGAATATTGCATTGTCATTGGGTTCTGAGTTTTATTGAAATTATCAGAGCTATGGCTTATCAGAAAGTGGTCTAAAATTGGATAGCCAAATATCGCGGACAGACAAGCAGACAAGAAGTGAAGTTAAGAAAAACGTTGTAAAAACCCTTTTCGTACACTCACATTGACCATTTAAAATATTCGGAATCTGCTGCCAAAACCATGACTGTAAAATGTTCGGTTAATATAAACCTACAATAAATTTGAGAGCCGTAATAGCAGAACGTTTTCAACCTGTGTTTTTGTCTGCAATTTAAAGCCCATCCTATTTATAGTAACATCACATTTTGAAAATTTGAATTGTTATTTTTGACCTTCTGATAAAATAACAGGACGTGAGTAATGAGATTATTATTTAAAAAAAAACAACAGATATGTAATGGAAACTTAAACTATATGTCACAACACACAAAAGAACAGAGAAATGTCCCACATACAGTTTTACTGTTAAATTGAGCATTCTGTGTGTTATGTAGTCCTAGGCAGATATTGTTAGTGTTTGAGGGCCATAGACAGGGCTTTTTTTTTCTGGCGGAAAGCAAGGGAACGGCGTTCCGGCAATTTTTTTTCCCAAATTCAAAACGCACTGGTATCTTTTTTTTACCGCTTCCGTCAAGCAAAACTTTGAGGAACTCTTATGATTTAAAGTTATTTTCTTTTAGCGCGAAATGCAGTTTATGATCACACAATAATGGCGATAAAAATCGGCGATCGATTCAACAATTTTAAAGAGTTGGAGGAAAAAATAGCTGCTTTCGAAAAGGATTCATTTATTGCATTATACAAACGAAGCAGCAGAACAATTGATGTGGCACAAAAGAGAGGTGTGAAAAGAAATTTAAAAGAGGATCTAATCTACTACACCATTCATTTTGCATGTTATCATGGTGGAAAAAGATTTAAGAGTCGTTCTACAGGAACGAGGCCAAAACAAAGGTTCATAATTAATACATTTTTAAATAATTAATTAATATAATAATTTATAACTAACTATAAGAAAATTAAAAAAAAACCCACATTGAAAAATTAAACTTTAACATTAATCCAAGAATTCTATTACAGTACTTACAAGATAGATTGTCCTTTTGGATTGTGGTTTAAAGCATCAGCAGATGGAAATCAATTGGAGGTTAGCAAAATAGTTCAAGAGCATAACCATATGATAGACAAGGTAAATATATTTCAATAATTTTTTTAATCGTATTCATATTATGATATTTACAGCTGTATGTGGTACAAATAAAAAAAATTGTTAATATTCTCGCATTTAGGTAATATTTGAACATCTACCAAAAAGAAGGAAACTAAATGAGAATGAAAAGCAAGATGTTTCTCGAATGTTAAGCATGCATGCAAACAAATGGCTGATAAAAGAACATATTTTAAAGGAAACAGGTAGGCAGTGTCAAAAAATATTAAATATTAAGACCACAACTATGTAATATTCTTATAGTTATAGTACGTATACCTGGTTTATTTTTTACTCAGTTATCATTAATTAATGGAAGCACTGTGTGAAAATAAACTGGATACATTATTTTTATTATATAAATTGTTTTCTTCCAATTAGGCAAGAAGATAACCCTAAAAGACTTGCACAATTTGGCAGCAAGGCAAAAAGGATCTGCAGATGTGGAGCCTCTTTTAGCTGTTTTTGATGACTGCAATGGTTAGTTTAGTTGGTAATTTTTATACATTGGCAGTGTTCGTTATTATTGGTTATTAGCGTATTATATTTTTATCGTGGTGAATGTAGAGCACAACATCTATTACTCAAATGATTTTACCATTTCTTAAAACTGTGTCACACTCCCACAACCCTTCATAAGAGAACGAGTTCCTAAAAATATATTGTTCTGCAACATGTTATAAGATTTTTTTTTAGATAAACGCTAAATTAAAACCAGTTATTAAATTTTTTTTTTTTCGAAACTCGTTCATAAAACTGCAGTGTTATGAATAATAATCAAGGCCATAGCCAGGATTTGTTTTTTTTGGGGGGGGGGGGGTTGTGCAGAGAGTTTCATATAAGAAAAAATTGGAACGCAATGATAAAGAAGTATATTCTATAATAAAATTTGATTTTTAGAATTAAATGGGGGGGGGGTACCCCTGGCTACGGCCTTGATAATAATTAAATAAGCTTTTTAATAGCATATGAATTAAAAGCAATGAAATACAAAATTTACACTTCAGTTAGAAGTATTAAAAACAATTTTTTTTTCAAACAGGGCATGATCTAGAACTCTTAACAAATGAAGATGGAATAATAACTGGAATTTTTTACCAAGATTCAGAAATGAAGCGTTTTTTTTCACTGTATCCTGAGTTGATGCTAATAGATGCCACTTACAAGCTGACTAACTTGCGAATGCCACTTTATATCATACTTGCTATTAGGCCAAATGGTGAAAGTGAGATTGTTGCTTTGTTTCTGACAACATCTGAAGATTTCATCATGCTTAGTAGCATGCTTGAGATATTCAAGGGCAAGAATGAAAATTGGACAAAAATATTAACCATTTTCACTGATAAAGATATGACCGAACGTGATAGCATTCAAAAAGTTTTTCCACAAGCTGCACTTCTGTTATGTATTTTTCATGTTTTGCGGTGCATGAGTAGAGAAATCACAAAACTCAAGTTAAATATAACAGAAGAGCAAAGATTATGTGCGCTCAAAGCATTGCAGAAAATGTTATATTCCAATACAGAAGAAGAATATGAAGAACTTCGCAATGATTTCCATAGACAGATGCCTGCAAGTGTTGTTTGTTACATGGAGGCGAACTGGCACGAATGTAGAAGAGAATGGGTTAGATGTTGGCAACAACAAAATGTGACATATGGAGAAACGACAACAAACAGATTAGAATCAATAAACAAACGACTTAAGGCAGTTGTCAATTTACAAAGCCCTTTGCCTGTTTTTTTTTAAAGATGTACTCTCATTTATTGGTGGTATGCGTGAAGAGAGAGACCATGCTTATAAAAATTCAACAGAACGGATACCTGTGGATGGAACTCAATATTCTTTACCAGAATGTCAGTACAGAGAAGCTCTAACACCTTTCGCATTTTCTTTTGTCAAGCGCCAGTTTGATTTATCCGAAAGTGTGCAAACACAATTTGAAAATGGAATTTTAGTTGGTCAAATAGAAGGCAAAACTGAACCTGTACATGAAAACAACTGTATTTGTTTGTTTTTTAAATCTATGAATCTACCATGTAAGCACATGTTTGCTGCTCGCAGGATCAAACAATCATCAATGTATTCTGAGGTAGGGATTGCTGCTAGATGGCTTAAGCAACAAGTGCAGGAAAACCACAGGGTTTTCAAGATAATCAATGTAGATGATGCCCACATCAAAGCTGTTAAAAGCGTGGACAGACCATTATCCAAGAACGAAAAGTTTTGCCGTGCTAATCGTCTACTCCAATATCTAGCAGAATTAGCAGCAGAAGGTGGAACATCACAATTTGAAAATAGATTAAAGGTTCTGCAAGATTTAGCACAAATTTGGGGGTCCAACCAAGAAGCTTTGATTTCACCAGTAGAGTGTAGCAGTCATATTGTTGGAGATAATGGGACTGTTATAGAAAAATATGAGGAGGTCATTGAAGATAATGAGGTGGTATTTGAAGATAATGAGGTGGTATTTGAAGATAATAGGACTGTTGAGGTTCCAGAAATTAGGAAAGAGCATGCATACTTCAATACTGCAATCAAAATGCCATCGTATAGCTGTAATAATGATGTCTCTATTGTATCTGTAAATGAACAGAATCAGCCTCAAGAAGAAAAATTAGCAATGAAACAAACAAGTTGGCCATTAGCAGACTTCAATTTCCACCTAAAATAACTGGAAGAGGTCGGCCCAAAAACAACACTAAAAGAAACGCTTTAGGTTTGAAAAAACAAAAAAAAGATGTCAGCCATTTGGGAAGAAGACAGTTCAGCAAAAAGTTAATTGTAAGTGAATTTTAAAATAATAAAATTGTATAGACCTACATTTCTATGATAATGTTTGAAAGTGGGATTTTAATAACTATAACAACCAAGTTCGATTATAATGCAATGTATACATTTCATTCTGCATCAATCAAAATGTTGTATGCCGCCTCTTGAACTAATTCACCTCTATATTTTTTTCTTTTTGTAATTTTAGTGTTGCTGGGTCATTTACTTGTAGGAGGAAGACCTGAAGATATATCGCCAACAAGGCCTGTAGATGTGGAGGAACTCAAACTTAGCCCTACTGATTTGCCATCATCGTTGTTAAATGAAATAGTATTTAAGGACATTCTTAAACCTTTCCTTTCAGATAGGGCATGGAGAACGTTACAGGCATCAATAAGAAAAAGAAAAAAATGGCCGTTCGGCTGTGCCCAGCATGTGACACTAACACAGCAACTGGACAATGCATAGAATGTGAAAGTTGCCTTGAGTGGTACCATTTAGAGTGTGCTCGCATTACTAAAAAACCAAAACAAAATTGGTATTGCGATAAATGTATAAATGATGTTTAGATATATGTTGTAATTCTAATAATAGAAAAGTTTATTTTCTTGTATTTATGTTTCTTAATTTTTTAAAAATTTTCACTTCATAAGCCACTGTTTTGTTCAGATGATTATTTTCTGTGTGTTATTTATTGTTTGATTTTCCTAAACCTTCTGTTATTTTAATCATTTATGGTTTTAATAAGTTCTTGTATATCCTTTTGTCTTGGACAAAGATTTTAAATAAATCTTTAGTACTAAATTAACTTAGGCATTTATAATCATTTCATGTTTTTTTTTTTAACACTATTTACTATCAGTTCAGTTTTTTTGCCATGTATTGATAATTTAGATTAAATATAACTATTCATTTGCTTGCATCTTTTCTACCATTTATTCTCCTTTTATTGTAACACGCATAATTTTAAATTGAAATCCATATAAATGCTCTGCATGCAGTATTTTCTATTTTGCGTACTGCAGCAATAATCATTTCATGATTATGATGGGGGTATATATTTTTTTCCATTTAAATTGATTACATTTATACTGAGGTAGTCTTCTAAATACATCAGTCATGATATTTTTATGCCCTTTGAGTGAGCGCAATGCTCTTTATTTGTGAATTTTTACATGTTATTTCTATTTTAACTTATATCATCTATTTTTTTGGATACATTGTTCAACATATTTTGTTTTAATTTTACAGAAATATTTTCACTGGTGCAAAAACTTATGTTCATTTTTAGTAATTCCTAAAAATTTTCTTATTTTAAAAGAGAAAAAACATTTTATATATTTCTTTTTGCATTTCTCTTGCAGTCTATTCTGCCTTTGTGGTGTATAGAAATTCATTTCAAATGATCTATTTAAATATTTTTGTATATAATAGTCCATTTGTCACTGCTTTATTATCTCACATAATCCCTGAAATATTCAGCGCTAATATGCCTTAGAAAAAGAAATATTATTTAACATTTTTAAGTACTATTAAAACTGGGATAAAATGTCCTTTCCATTTTATGTGTTCTTTAATTGAGTGCACTTTTTTTAAGCTTGATACAAAACATTTTGTGTATGGTCAGATATCAGTGACTTGGAACACAGTGTTTCATTATAAAAAAATATTGTTTGTATGATATAGTGACATAGATTTTTAGACTATTTTCTATGAATCATGGAGAAACTTAATGTATTTCAATGTATTCATTTTGTCGTTGCCATTGTACCCTTGGTTTCTTGTTGATCTAAAAATTGATGGCAAATAAAGAAGATACTTTATTTTTTCTCTGGCCTTTTATTCTTTTTCAGTGAACTCCCTGTGAGTGTAACTTTTTAATAAAAGTAAAGTTCCCTTCTGAGCCCTAACAGGCCATCGGGGCAGATGAAGTGTAGAATTCATCTGTTTCTATAACCTCGGCATATGAAGGGATTGTGTGGTTAGCACAACGCCCAGCCGCCTTTACTTCCCCAACTTAAAGTCAGGTACCCATTTAAAGCTGGGTGGACTTGTGGGACGACTTTGCAGCAAATTTCACCTGGAAAAATTCCATGGGCCTCACCGAGGATTGAACCCAGGACTTTCAGGTCGACAGTCGAGTATCTACACCACTCGGCCATCCGTCCCACAACTTTTTAATAAATAATATAAAAAAATTATTATTCTGCATGACTTGAAATAAAATTAAGATGTTTCCTGCAAATAAGCTTTAAAAAAAAAATGTGGGAAAATTAATGTACTTAAGTACTTCAAGTCATATATTTAAATAGGTGCTCCAAATTGAATTTTCAATTATTATGAACTCAATAATGAAAAGAACTAGTTGTTGCTAGAAATATACTACATTTATTATTTCTTTAAAAAAAGTTGTAAGAAGTCATATTTAAAAAAAAAAAAACACATCCATTTCAGATTTTTTTATTTATTCTTCATGCTTCTGACTATAACAAACCACTTAATAGCCCATAGGCAACATTAAATTAAAAAAAAAAAAAACTGCTTTAAATCAATTCTATCATTCTTTTGCTTCATAAATGGCATTTTGTACAGGAAAAAAAACAATAAATAAATGTCTGTGTCAGGAACTGAACCTGGATAGCCTGCATAAAAGTAAGTCAACCTCACAGTTCCTAATCCACTCTGCCAGCACATCACTCAAACAAAGCTAAAACTTTAACGTATCATTAAAAATTGCTCGGTTATGTTTTATTCCTTTTAACTTAGTTTTATGCCTATATTCTTATTTTGTAATTCGAAATAATTCAAAGTCGTATTTATTTACAAAAAATAAATATTATACAAATATTTCCCATTATAAAAATAATATCTCCGATTATATACAGTAAATGACGTCATCAACGTCTGCAGTAAATAAAGAGTTCTCATTCATTCTGTACTTCAAATCATAAGAGTTCCTCAAAGTTTTGCTTGACGGAAGCGGTAAAAAAAAGATACCGGCCCCGTCATATGACGAGGCAGGAGCCAGTGCCAATTCAAAAATGTACTGTTTACGTCACTATATTTTCAGGGTTATTTCTTTATGACACAATGGACATATAAGAGTTCCAGTTAATTTTTTTTATATAAAAGTACACTGGCCATAGGTATAATAAACTATGCCCACTGCTGGACATGGCAAGAATATCACTTCACACGGGGCCCGTCGATTTCGTACATATTCCAACATCCACTGTAGACGGGAAAAGGGATTTCTCGGTTGATGTCACGGACAGGAATTCTGGATTCCTAGGCAAATAATTAGACGGGAAATGCACCAACCCTAGTGGGGCATTATGACAAGACAACCCTAAGCGCTAAACGATATTAAATAATAAGTCTTTATTCGCTTCAATAGTTACATGCCATTAATATCAAGACCGGTAACTCAATTGGCCTGTTACATTCTTAACATTTCTAGGAATGTATTAAATTCTGATGGTATTAAATACTTTTTTCCAATCTGATGGTATTATTAAATAAGGTATGTTTATTACACTCTGATAATATAGTACATTTTACTTCATTTTGATGGTATTATTACATAAGGGTTAGTTTATTACATAACATTTACTGAGCAGCTTTGATGAGCTGTTGAATTATTTGTACATACAATATTTTACAAATTCTGTACATTTTAACTGTAAACTAATTCATTAGAAAAATAACACAACCGTACCAATCGTTATTTTGAAAGATATTTACTTTAATCATTAAATTAAATTAAAATTTTCACATATCCTTTGAATTTCATGTCAATGTTTATTCTCCTCTGTGACATAAACAAATATTTACATGTACATAAACACAATGATTCACTACGACATACTTCATCATTGTTTACCAATGTTATCAACAGTGCAACTTGCTGCAGCATGCTATAGCTAGACACATTTGACAATATGACTTCAGAAAGTTCCAAACAGGAAGTGAAGTCACAAAACAAATGTATGATTACTTCTATAGAAGGTATATAAGTCAATGTTTAGGTACTGGTGGATAGCATAATTGAAAAACCAAAAATCTTGAAAAGTGGCATCATATGAAAAACATACAAAAATCATAAAGCAAATACAAAGTTCATGAAACAAAGATAATTACAAAAAGCTTGCAGTTTGTATTCAAAACAACATGTATTTTTAGATGATAAGTTCTACTAAGATGTAATATACACAACATTATTACATTAGAAAGGCCTAAGAGATATGTTCAACTGCCAAGAGTGAACATTCTGCATTAGTTTCTGAAAGTAACTGAATAGCAACAAACAAGTCACATGACATTTGTCATACAACAAACAAGTCATGTGACAGTTATTCTTATTTCTTGAAGAAAAAAAAAGAGAGGAATATGTAAATATAATTATCAAATAAAATTTTTGAATGTATTTTGTACCAACCCATTGCACAATAACAACCAAAAAGAAATTGACAATGACAAAATTTTTATTGAGATTAATACCAAAAGTTAAAACCAGAGCTGTTCTTTGTGGATCCCAGGCAAAGATACATTTTGGGGGACCAAAGGTTAACAAACACTGCCCAGGCTAACTTTCATCATCTTCAAGAAATGAAGCCTCGATACCCCCCAGAACTATCCAGTCATTCTAATCCAACAGTCCCTGACAAGTATTGAGATTGTTATTTCTTGTGGTGGGCCTGACTGCCAGCAATCTAGTATTGCCAGAATGTAAAACACATCCACTCATTTAGTAAGGGAAATGTCCGCCTACAGGAAACACTTTCACACACAACTTTCTGTACCACAAAATCCTTTACAGAAACTAGACTAAAATATGCAGAATAGTATATGGTGGCTGACTGGAAATAAGACCATTTCTAATTTCTTTCATTTGGCACATGAAGATTGAGTCTAAAAATAGACTCGTTTTCCCAAAGCTTTCTATTGGACTTTTGACTAGACCCAATAAAAAAATGGTTTATATCTGTAAATATATAATAATTTAAAAAAAAATCATTTAGCTTAACATGTAAAATATTACATAAAATATTACAACTGCTCCAATATTTAAAATTTCTAATTATAAATTGATACGAATGTAAAATTAGCACTTTGATCAATAAGGATATCGTAGGCAGACATGGATAAGCTTTACTTTTCTTGCAAAAAATCATATAATATGGGATTGCCATCTAAATAAAAGTCATGTTAATCTGTAGAAGAATGATTTTGAAAATAGTTTTGTTTAACAAACTTTAAATAAAGTCAAGACAGGAATCATCCTGTGCAAGAAACTAGCCTCACAAACACCATATTAAACAAGCCACACAAACACCATATTAAACCACCAAGGTTGCCTACCTATGAGAACAACCCTGATTAGAATGTAAGGTGATATACAAAGAGAAAAAAACAACGAAAATACACATATCAATTATGGTTAAATGAAAAAAAAAGTTACAAATTCGCTTTAAAAAAATGTATTTGGATAAACTCACATAATGAAACTAAAGAAAATTCATTGAGGAATTTTACAGAGCTTCACTTTTTTTTTTTATTATAACACAATAGTATTACACCACATTAAAAAAAATCTGACTGAAGTTTAGTGTTGGTAATATTTATGAAAAAATGATATCTTGCATAAACAGAATGATATATTATGATTCATATACATGTACAGTATTTAGTTTACAAACCAGTTGAATGAGTCTGATTACTCAAAATTTTAATTCAAGACTTTACAATAAACTAAAAGCAATGTACATTTTATTAAAGATCTTATTTTCTTTATTATAAATTCACACACTTCGCTTAAAATAAATCAATCACACACACTCGCCAACATTTATAACATTATGAGAAAGTATTTTCAAAATTATACACATGATACCTTGTGTTTTTCTATCAAAGCTCCCATATGAAATTATTCTATGGAACACAATGATCATACTTGCTGTAATTTACTCATTGCTAGTCTCTCTATATCATCCAAACTTAAACTGGAAAGGTTTCTTTCAAATTCCTACAAAAAAAAAACAAGAATATGATAATATGATAATTTCCACAAACAAAATTTTTTAAAAATGTACTGCCATGTTTACTTAGTACTTAATAGACACTTTTCTTACACAAATGATAACTGCCAAAATATACTAATATTTTTATTTCTTAGACAACAAAATTAAGCTTCTCAATTTTTTTGCATTTCAGGCTCTACTTTACAAAATATTGATCAATGAAATCCATCACATGAATGACAAGAACATAGCAGTCAAGGAGAAAAAAACTAAAGCGAAAATTTTTGAAGTCAGTTAATTCAGTGACTATTATTTGTGGAGAGAAATAAACAGCCTAAGGAAAAAAAAGAAATAAATTACAATTTTTGATAAACTTAATTCCCCAAAAACCATACTGAGATTTAACTGGTTTGAAGTTTTTAGATGAAATCAATTGTGAAATGGGAAGAGTATTGGGCCATTTGATTTTATTTATCATATCCCATCAACATTTATTTCAAATTAAATTTTTGTAACAAGTTTACTGAGAATTAATCTGGAAAATGTTTGTGCTTGAATCCCAATCAAGTCCAAATGTACTCCACAACAATGGATTTATGTAATTTATTTTGACCTGATATAAAAACTGCCATAAATAAAGACCACAGCTCATAAGAAATAATTTGAGCAAATATACAAGAATGCACTGATTTAACAGATAATTACAAATCTGAAAACATAAATTTTCATCAAGATTGTAAAAACAGATGTTCAACATACAATTATTTTTTTATTTAGCAATGCCACAGGGCAAATAAATCCTGAACTAATTATAGCAGGTGATGAGGTTTAAAGAAATCCATAAGGAACAATGCTCTCACATTGGTCTAAGGCAGAGGTTCTTAAACTGTGGTCCGTGGACCCCTGGGGGTCTGCAAAGCCATTTGAAAAAAAAAAATCATCGTAAAATATATACATATATAAAGTACCTAAAATTGGGATGGGGTCCGTCAAAAAAATTTTTTTTTCAAGTGGGGGTTCGCGGAGTACATAAGTTTAAGAACCTCTGGTCTAAGGAATTTGGTTTATCTGCGTGGCACAGAAAACCAACATAACCAGCAACTCCATGTGACCTTTCAGACATGGCAGACTTTGGTAATGAATTACACCATGTCCACTGCAACCTTATTCATGGTAGGGATATATAAAGGATGCACTGTCCTTTTGGTTAAAAATAGCACAACATTTTCTCTATATTATTCTTAATTCATCTTATTTCACAGTGTATTCAGTGGCTGATCAATGGTTGGTAGAAACTTTCATAGACTGTCAATGTGTTGTGCTGACAAAAATGATTATTATCTCAAATGTAGACATTAGACTTGTTTGAATGGACTAAAAAGCTGTCAAGCATATCAGGAAATAAAAACAAGGTGGTGAAATGGTTGTTTTAATTTCTAATAAACGCTACAAAAATAAGTTAGATATCATTTGATGATTTAAAAAATCAGATTTTCTATATTAAATTTTGTTTATATGTATCAATTAGATTTCCTACCTTTTTAAATTCTTGCAAAATTGCTTCTACATCTCTTTCTCGAAAATGTCGTTGTAGAAAAACTCTAAGCTTCTCCCAAACAGGTCTTTCTGGCTGAGCTGCTTGCATTATTTGGGGTGAAAGAGGACTGGATGATTCTGTTGGTTTGTAAATCGATTTTTTTACAACAAGTATTATCTTCCCACTGTCTTCAACTCCATAATCTCTTAGAGGTTTAGTGTCTAGAAAAATGAAAACAATTATTTGTAAAACTATTTTGGTAAATCTCACTCATTTTTAATTAAAAATTAAAAAGTAGTTAATAGCTTCAAACTAGTTTAACACATTTTACATTAATATGATTGATGCTGGCCACTAAATGAACACTAAATATGAAACCTTAAACAACTCTTGAAAGATCTTTTTTTCCTGTTTTAATAGCAAATACTCTTCATATACAGCACATGTGATCAGTTCAAGTATCAAACAATTAACACAATGTTTCCCAAACTTTCGACATCTGTGTACTCCATCTATGATTTTCATAATACTGAGTACCCCAGTTAAAGAAAAAAAAACATGAAATATATTGTTTTTACGGTCAACGCTTTCCGTCACTTGTTTTCACTTCCAGTGCATGTTTACCCAATGTTCTCAGCCCGGTGTAGCGCATACCCCCATCAGACTCTTTCCCACTTTTGGAAACATTGCTCTAACACATATTGTAACTTATACATAACATAATGTAGGCTTCAATGGGGGACAAATGTAACTGGCTTTGCTGGGTTCTTAAGTCATTCTCTTTAAAATTTTATCACTATTTGTGATGCTGAGATGGATTAATAAATGAGCTGTTTAGGAAAATTGTATATGTATTCCTCATTGTGGGTTTTGTGGGAATAAGTAAAAAAGGTGCTGGTAACTTAGACAATATTTTTTAATCAAACATTATTTCCATAAACACAAATTTTAAAAGCAAATAAATAAGACAGCTGAAGAAAAAAAAAACAAAAAAATGTGCTTATATTTTGTTTTATGGGGTTTTGATTATTTGCTCCCTTTAGTTTATTGTATATTTTTAAAGTCACATTCTATCTTGAATAACCCATCATAATTCGTTTAAAGAAGATAAAAATTTAAAGTTTTTGAAGATCCACAAGTTTATGTATACATATTATGAAATGGTTCATTTTTGTTTATATTTCTGTATATCTGTACAATAATTGCAGCATAAACTGTAATTAAAATAACACTCAAACTAGTACTAAATATTGTGTATTTTCTATCTATTTTTTCACATTTTAATTTCAATGAGAAAAAAAGTAATTTTAGTAGACACCTTGTAAAGCTTTTCCTTTGAATAGAAGTTTTTGATCTGCAACTGGAATTGACATCAAAGCCTCTACTTGTTCTTTGACATCACTCACCAAACTACTTGGAGATGCCTAACAGAAATAAGAAGTCATTCCAGTAAACTGCTTATATTCAAAATAACTTTGATTCAAAATATTAACATACATAAACTGAACATATTTGTCACATTTTAACTTTTTTTTTTGTTCCTGGGTTCAAACTGTGTTTTCCAAACCCCTTAAGTCTAAAACAAATAGAAAATAACTATTGCTCCACAAAAACTTTGTTTCTGTAATCAAGATAATGATATTTTGAAATTCATGATTTCTTGAAAATTCTGTATTCGCATTCTATGCTTAGTAGTCTTCTAGAATATTCTTGAACTACTAGAATTGTCTGTTTTCAAGACAATTCTTGATTCGCATTCAATACAGAGTAGACTTCTAGAATATTCTTTCAAGAAACTTTTACAACTTTCTAGGACTGTCTAATTGTAATTATATAAATATAAAAGCAGTGGTGACTCGAACCAACATTTCGGTTTATTTTATTGCTGAGTGAGAGAATAACAAATCGCAATTAAAGAAAAATTATTGATTTAGACTGCATCAAGAGGTTGTTTGCACCCAGCAGATGAATTTGGCTAGGTGTGTGGACAATTTATAAAGAAAAGAGCCCGAAAGTATTCAGTGAAAGCATGTCGTAAGATGTGCGAGGCCTAAAAGACAAGTAGGGGATCAAGACAAGTCATAGGCACCTCATTTCATATGCATATATTGCAAGAAAACTCTTGAAGGTAAAATAAACATTTGATGCTCACTTATATGACAGTGCTTTATATAGTAGAATTTCAATGATTTAGATTTGTACACTTTAAGGAGGCTATTGACAAAATTTTCACTTATATTAATGTATTATAGACATAGTTAAATACGTAATATGTTGATTTCATATACTGTACGTAATGTGTCAAATTTCCTGCTTTAGCATTTATATACTTAATTAAATCTGCTATGTTACAGGTGGGTACAGGTGAGAAAAGAGCCATGAAGTTTTACTATCCCAATATCAAGCTACTTCTGCATGGTGGATCCTACCAAACATAGCACTGGCAAGAATGCACCTCAAATCATTTATCCAGAAATTTCTTCTTCCATTGCCCTAATACCACACTCCCCCAAGCTGCCTGTTTCCACTTCCCGAAGAGGGATCAGCCATCTTCAGGAGACAGCAGCAAATCAGACAAAGTGGATGCAGATTATGATTTCACAGATGAGACTGAGGAGAGAAGGCCGCACTTCCCTAACCTAAAAGACGTTAACAATCTCATCAGAGACCTTGGTCTTACCAAGACCAATGCTGAGCGTATGACATCCAGGCTCAAGCAGTGGAACGTGTTGGACGAATGCGTGCAAGTCACTGATCAGAGAAAGGGTCACCAAACATTTTTCAAACTTCTTCAGTCGGCAAGATGGGCTGTGCTTGTACAACCAAGTGACAGGTCTATTCAAGGCTATAGGTATCACATATAACTCAAGTGAAAGGCGCCTATTCACAGACAGCTCATCATGGAGTCTTAAAGCTTCACAACAGAAGCAACACCAGACTCTCCTCAAGGCTCCCTCTGTTAATATCAAAGAGGATTACTCCAGTGTAAATATGTTGCTGAGTACCTTGTAATATGACGACTATGGATGGGAGGTTCCTGATGGGCCTTCAATGTGGTTTCATGAAATGTCAACAATGACAGTAAAATGAAAACATGATGGGCGACAACATTTGGGGTTTCTTCGAGAAAGCTATTTAAAGTACACTCACAAATCTAGAAAACCTAATCATATCTGAACCTTTTAAAGTAATTTTCAACTGTCTTTGTCTATTTATCATGCAAGTTTTTTTTTAGACCGCATGAACGAAAAAAATATATTTCCTTGTTTTGTCGCATTAAATACGACATTTTCCAGGGTTGTGATCATAAGACAAAATTTGTGCTGAATGTCATTTTTCAATAGTTTTTTTTAGACATAACAAGTTGAAATATAACAGAAGCCAGGAACAAAAATTGTGTTACATGGTGCAATCTGTATAATGTCTATCTATATTTTAACAAAATTTAAAAATTTAAACTGATATACATCAATCACTTCTTTTATTTCATAAAATTAAATAAAGTCTGATACATGGCTTAGTTGTACTATATACTTTACATGTGATAAAAAAAATAAATTAGGGAACTAAGCTCACAATTTTAATATTAAATTATCATTCTGTAAAATTACTTTTACTTCCCATGTCACTAACAGACCAATTATGTGTCTCTATATTAATTTCTTTGCTAAGTAAAATGATCTCCATAATTTTTTTTATAATCATAACGGAGTGGTTATGGTTCTGTCCAGACAGAACCCGTATTTTTTTTCCGGGTACCAGCCATACTTATTGCATATTTTTTTGTTTTTGGGGCTAAGGTTAGGGTTAGGGTGCAGCCTATAGATATTGCTCCTCACCCTAACCCTATTCCTAACCCTAGCCCCGAAAACAAAAAAAATATGCCCGAAAACAAAAAAAAATATGCAATAATAAGTATGGCTGGCACCCAGAAAAAAAATACGGGTTCTGTCTGGACAGAACCGTAGCCACTCCGTATTCATAATACTCAAACCAAAGTTCAAACAACCACCTCATTTGTTTTTACTATACAAAATGATAATAAATTTGTTTTTTTAAAAATAAACTTCAATTAATTTGAATCTATACCAATTCGATTCTGATTTTTCAGTCAAATATTGATTACAATTCTCAATCCCTGACGTCATTGTTCATTAATATAGTTTCCCTGTTGTAATAGTTCATTAATATAGTAACATTACTAACATTGTTACTAACAAAATCAACTTTTTTTTTAAAAGACCAGTACTTTGTACTATAAGTTTTGGTCAAAGTATTCAGCTTTAGATATAAAGATTTTATTACTAGAAAATGTTAATCTTGACCACAGTGGATGCAATTAATCATTCATTTAACATTAAGTGACAAAAAAATGGTCCCGTGTTTACTGAATATAGTTTGCATAATCATTCAAAATAAAATGACTAAAGTTTAAATATATAATACATTATATACAGGGTTGTTAGTATCGAAGTATCGGTATCGGCCAATACAGTATCGGCGATACTTTTTTAGTATTGGTTGCTGTATTGCCGATCCTTTTTGTATCAAGTATTGATTTGTGTATCGCCGATACATTTTAAACGAAATATTTTCGATACTCGATACCGATACTTTTCTATTGCCACTATTAGCTATTTGCAGAAAAACAATAACGATTTTGATACCTTTTTAAAAAGCAATCTCTATAAATTCAATCTCTGCTAGTAATCATAGCCATCAACCCTACCAATATTAACACCACCCACCTCCCCACCAATACAACTTGGATCACAAGGCTGAAGTTGTACAAATCTTAAAGCGTGCCTGCAGTGCACTGAGTGTAGTACCAACTCAACTTACTCGGCAGGGAGGTGCAGCTTCAGTACAGTCGGCAGAACCAGGACGAATTGTTTAATAGTGACAGCTCTGATGAAGTAGACAGATATCTTGAAGATAGCCCATCAGAAATGCTGTCATTAGCACCCTACCCAAGCATTGAGAAACTACACCTACAACTGAACACTGGACTTAGGCTAGTGCTGCAGTTGAGCGATTGGTTTCATTGGGCGTGTTTTATGCCATTATTTTCTAGGATAAGCAATGATTATTTTGAAATGATGATCTTCTTATGTGCTGCCAAGTGGTGAAGTGATTAGCATTAAAATTGTGCTTTGACATTGTATTTTATTGTTTTTACTTTTTTTGAAAAACTTGCACTCATTATATTTTAAATAAAAAATATTTTGTTGTTCTCAAAAGTATTGGTATTGTATTGGTATCGATTTTGGCAATACATTTTTGCTTGAGTATTTGTATTGGTATTGGCGATACTATTTTCATGAAATATTGGTATCGGTATTGACGATACAATTTAAGAGTATTGTTAACAACCCTGATTATATAACATCAGTGATATATAAATCGTATATGTTGTTAGTCCAATACTTTACACAAATATATAGATCTTTGTTCGTGTGTGCTTTGTATATAGCATAAAAACATCAATACATTTTTCTCTAAGAGTTAGACCGGCACCACTCACGCCTCGTCCCTGGTCTAGGCCTATAGACATTTTAGTATATTCATATAATGATATTGTATACCATACTATTACTTAGTATTACTAAGTATAGATAGAGCAACTAAAACTTCAGACTATTAAACGGTTATAAAGAATAGAATAGTAAAAAATGGACAAAATTTGCTTACAGCAAGTGTACATTCTTCTCCGTTCAGAATTTTAACCGTTAAATGCATGTCTGATTCTCCAGAAGAAAAAAACAATCACAATCACCAATATTTTATTTCTTTCTAGATATCATGCACCATATTAAGCCTGTTTTCTACATTGCCAGATTTACAAGTGAATTGAAAGCCAAATTATGTACATAGTGAGTGCCAATATTAACGAATTCATTTCATTAATCATATAACTCTATAAAATAGGATTTAAGATGTATTTAAAACACATAAGATTACATAAATTTTCAATTTCATAATCATGATAATGATCACCGAGATTGTGATTTTTATAATAATTCTAGAATGAAATACATCTTTTTTGCCTGTATGGCTTATAAAAGTTAAATTGTATTGACATTTACTTTTCATTATTAGGTCAAGTGCTCTTGTAGTTTCTATTTTTACTCCCTTGATAGCAAACGTTAAATTGTGATCAAAAGGTATAAACATTGATCGAAATTATTTTATTTTTCTAAAACAATAAATAATACAAAACAATAAAATTAATTTTTTTAGTGTTCAAAATTTAAAAGCAAATTCTGTCGTAAAATGTTTTAGTTGTGTATTGTGTTATGAAACTCGAATGACCAGCTGTTGGAATAGCCATATATATGACATTCTTCGCTGAATGGCTGGAGTTGCTGCAATTTCACTGGTTCTTGATTGACCAACCAATTTCCCCAAATCTACTCAATCAACGAGGTTTGTTGTTATTATCCATGTAGCCAATGGATTACACGTGCGAACTCTTCGGTCTAGAATCATATATCAAACTAATTAAATTCTTAAACTTGGTTTTTGTAAAAAAATATTTTCAACTTCAACACAGCTTTAGACCCGCCATCGCGACCTCAATGTACAAAATAATGAACAAAGCGGCCTTGGCATGGCTGACTAAACTCGTCATCTTCAGTTTCAGCCTTTTAGCATTAACAAATTGTATGAACTGTTTCATTTTGCTTTTCTCTCTCAGTGTATTACGAATAATGTACGTAAAACTATAAGCAAAATTTATTCATTCATCATTCATTTTGATCACTGGTCTGAGTACAGATATTCACAGCAATTGTAATTTTTACGACAAATTTAAAATGAGTAGAAAATTAAAAACAATCCTTCCTCATCTTCACACTAGTCATACATGAATTAAAATTTTAATAAAAATATTTGTTTACACTTTACTGAGGTACTGACACTGCCATAGTCTAAACTCTTATATTGAATGCCCTTCTTAAACTTGTAATAACATTATTTTGCATTAATCATTAAAATTTATTGACTGATTAATTAATGGTGTAAGTGTAGTTTGTACATTTACTTCCTATAAACATTTTTCTCAAGGCAAGTAAATACTAAACATAGTCTATACCAGCTGTGTCATACTCTTAGACTTACTAATTTAGTTTAATTAAATGTTATGTCATGAATATGTTGATTGTTGGTTTAAAATTTAAAATATATATAAATTATAAATAATAAAGTAGGGGTATATCAAGTATATGCATATTAGTGAGCAAGGTTTATTGATATGGTTTATTAATTTGTACATTTCAATACATCATGAGTGACATGACAATGTTTAAAAACTTTTATCAATTTTTGTAAAATTAAAAAATACAGTCCTATTATTAATTATATATATATATATATTTAGTTTTTATTGCTAATAATTAAGCCCAGTGCTATAAATTTTGACTTTGAAATGTGCTTATTGAAGCCTTTATAAAGTTTTTTTTTACTGCCACTGTACAGTACTGTACCAGTGAACATAAAAATAATCAGTTTGATTTTCCTCGCTTGCTGCAGTTTTTGAGCCCATGGGGCCTGCATGATGTGGTCACACCTTGTACTGGCCTTCTACCACTATTACAATCAAGCTGTCATCTCTAATAATGACTAATAATAAATTATGTAGGCTGAATATTTCACTCAATGAAGGCTCAGTATAATAGCTTGTAAAGCCTTGTAGGAACAAATTAAAGATTTTAGGATTTAATGGGTTTTGGAAATAAATTACTAGGAAATTGCTATGAAAACACAAAAATTAAATTTTTAAAACATATTATGAAGAAGTGAAATCTCAGAAACTCCATCAGTAGGCCATGTGCACCACACTGAGGAAAATTCTGCCATAGACGAAATGGTTAAAGTAAAAGAAAAATCTCCGTAACCTGTTTATTAACCCATAATATATTTAAATATGCACATTATTTAATTTTATTACAGATAAAGTTCAAATTATTTAATTATCACTAGGGTTTATACAAAAACCGACTTAAAAAAAAACCGGTTGTCGAAGGTCAATTTCTCAAAAAGCATCGAAAACCGGTTTTCGGTTTTACTAAAAAAAGAAGTGAAATAATGGATATTTAAAATATTCTAGCAATAATTATTTTCAATTTATGTCGTATTTAATTAACGTGTATGATAAAGGATAAAGTATATTCTAATTATGTCAACCAGTTTTTTACATAAAACAATAAATACAAGAAAAAAATGATCAATATTGCATTATAACTAAATATGTTTCTATCATGACCTTTGAACTGTTCAACTTTATTTGGCAGTCATGAATAAGACTTAATTCTTTCCAGTGCTTTATTTATATTGTACCATAAATATACGTGGCTGTCAAAGACATGAGGTTTGTTTACTGTTCACAGACCACTTCTGAAATCAGCCATTGTGATGTAGACCTCAGTATAGCACTAATTTATATATAGTCTATGGATATTGCGGTTCTTTTTTTACTAATGGTAATAACTTTCTGTCTTTCCATTTCTCTCTCATTCTGTGTCTAAAGTTGCTAACGTTATCTATATATGTGACACAGTACACAAACACCTCTGCACCTCTATGGATCCACATTGAGGGTCAATTTCAAAAGATTCCTCCACTATTGTACTAAATTCACTCTTCGCCCTTCTCTTCATACAATTATCTCCCCACTTACCCCCCTCTCATACCTGAGATGTATTAGTTACACTAGTCATTACAGCGGCTGTACGACGGTCCTGCCATGTGAATGCCTTGTTTAGGTTAGAGAGGTTGGCGGTGTTGGAGGTGTTGGATGACGATAATAAATTTATTCACTTGAAAAAAAAATAGCCTGATTCTATCTATTGTTTAGTAATGAGCTAGGGAGATATCGATTATTTATTCACCCACCCCCTCCTGTTTCAATGGGTTGCCCTTTTTCATTTCGTATGCTTACTGCAAGTAAACACTAAATTCGTGTGCTAAAAAAACTCATCAGTTGTTCTGTGGAATTAGTAAATGACTTGAATTTAGCCCTCTTTCCAGGTCAGGAAATGGATGAAATAAATCTCTCTATTCGTATACACCCTTCCCTCTCCCTCTATGTAATCCTCAAATTACCACTGAGCCACTTGGTCATGCCTACTCTCTTGTATCGCTCAACAATTACTTTCTAACAATGACAATGTACACAGGTCGGACTGAGAAGGGAATTCATTGGAAAGTCACAGTTTCCCAGATTTCTCTGTAATTTAGTGGAATGTTTCAACATTTTGTGCTCATTGTTAAGTTCTAAGCTAAAAATTGGGCTTTTAAAGCCAAAAAAACCAAATGGTTAGATTAAATGCTTTAAGTTTGTCGTAAAAAAGACAGTTTTGCTAAGTCGCCGGTTTTTAAAACTGACAATCCCTAATTATCACCTGACATTGATTTTAACTGAATCGTTCATCTAATTTCCAAATTGTGTGAATTTTCTCTGATAAATTAAATAAATGACAGCAAATATTCAAAAGTCAGGATCAATCCATAACTCGGCAATTGAAATATATGCTCACTTAAGTTTTGTAAAATCTATGATCATTTCTTAAAATTGAATTTTCAAAGTAAGAATAAACAGATAGATTTATGCATGGAACTTTACATTTTTTTAGTACCTTAATTTCAAACCCTACTATGAGCTTTTTAATTTTTACTTTACTAACTGCAATAATCAATGAATAATGTTGGTAGTAAGAGATGTCTCACCTGAATCCTCTGAATTTGATACAACAAGGTGCTTATGATGTATCACAGGTATTTATTATTCATTTCTTGTTTTTTTTTAAAATTTAATAATGTTAGACATTAATCTGATTATCAAAGATATTATCTGTGCTAATTGTATCTTTTTGTTTTGCCCTCAGTGAAATGGAGGGCTTGGTTCCCCAGAGATGGAAGAAGAAAGTAAGCCGGCAGATGAACCACTTAAAGAGAACAGGTAAGGCTATTAACCAAATAGCAGAGTTTTAGTGAATTGACCTTAGTGGTTTGATTAGCATTTTATGGATCATCATTTTTTCTTAGATGTTGTTTAGAAGTCAAAGTAATATATTTTGATTGTTTTATTCTTGATTAAAGTTTTTATTGTCAAAACTCAGAAATATTGTAATAATTAGCATGTTAGTGTCTACAACAAGCACATGTGCGTAAAGTAATAGTGCGTATTATTAAATTTTAGACGTTTCTTGCATTTCTATTTTGTTTTAACCTCATTTGTGTTTTTCTTTATCACAGGACCGATTTTCTGCCCATCGCAGTTGTTGCCAGAATAATAGAAAAGTGCTGTTCCTACTACTGGAAAAGTAACTTGATATTTCCTGTAGAGTGTAGTTTTATTAGAAGTGTTACCTCGAATAAGGGGAGTATGTGGATTTTATACTGTGTAGGGTGTGGGAAGGCTTGAGTTTACACTTATGTTAAGCCATTTGTATAAATAGTTTTTTTTAACATTAGCAAATGCTCCTTTATTCTGGCTTCCTAGGGGCTTGAATTTATAAGCAAGTTTTTTTTTTTTGCCTCTCAGTTATTTGAATATGGATTTATAGTCTAGAAATACAGAGCTCTTTGATTTTCATAAGTATGACTTTTCATTCAGATTGCAAAAGATGCAAAGAGTGTGTTCAAGAGAATGTGTCTCAGAATTTATTAGTTTCATCACAAGGCAAGTATCCTTTATATGTGTAGTTTGACTGTTCATGAACTTTTAAAATCTTTATGTAATCTGACTCTCTTCTTTGTTTATAAGACAAGTGAAATAATTCTTTAACCTTTAATTAGAGCTAGTGAACGATGTCATCAAGAGAAAAGAAAAACAATTAATGGAGAGGATATTCTGTTTGCCATGTCTACATTAGGCTTTGATAATTATGTAGAGCCCCTTAAGTTATATCTGCAAAAATATCGAGAGGTTAATAAAGTTCTGTATTTAATATTAACAATTTTAAAAAAAGAATTAAAATGTTAGTTTTCAAATTTTTACAGTGAAGTTTTTTTTTTTATAAAGGATTTAAAACATTTTATTTCTCAAAAAACAAAAGTTTTCTTTTGGAAATATTTATTTAAATTTTTTTTTATCTAGTGTTCCAAAGGAGAGAAAAATGTAAGCACACTTCCACAAGATGCCAGTGATGAATTATCCACGGATGATATGATTGGTATTGTGAAAACTTTTTAACACTTGAATCTAAGTTAATACTTGTTGTCTGATTAGTGACATTGGAGACTGGGTGGCGAAGTGTCATCTTTGTGCTGGTTATTTGTCAGATTCTCACCTACCCCAATCGTTTATTTCCTCCACTGGTCATTGCAGTAGAGGCTTTGGGGAAGATGTAGAGAGGGCAATATATAATGCTTTCCCAAACGTAGTTATCAGTATAATACAGGAAATAACTTTTTTTCCCTAATTAGTGAACTGAAAAGGATTTGTGGTGCTTACATATACAGTGGAACTTAAGACTTAAAATAAATATATTAGACAATTTATCTATGGAAACACAACCAGTATCTCATATTGTGAATCAAATCCATGTATTATAGTTTAACAGAAATATTTCTTTTTAGGGCTTAAACTAATAGAATTTATTCATTGATTTGGTTCACAGAAAGTTATGTTACAGAATTCGGAACTGGTTAAGATTTTCAACTGAGGCTCCACTGTATATCTTAGATGTTTCATATGTGCATTGGAATGGTTTTTGTCATTAGATGAAGAATTTAATCTGTACTGATCATCTTCAGATAATCATTGTCTTATTGTAGTACGCTATTTGTGCCTATGTTTGTCAATAACAACATTTTCAAATTGTGTTTTCAGCTCAATCTTTGAGTAACAGCCTTATGTCAGATCAGAATGGGCAACAGAATGTCATCTACACAACAACATATGCTCCTGGACAAGTCAAATTGTTACCAGAAAATCTCCAGATACAGTGTCACTGGCCTATTGTACTAAAGCAAGATGAATGAATGTAGGACATTAGGCTTTAAATAGAAATTGTAATCATCTTAATCTTTAACATTAATATAAATGCTTAATCAACCTAATGGTTATTTACGGGAAAACTAGATATATCCTGCAATTACTTTTATTCTACTAGAGACTCTAAAGTATTCAGTTTTTTAAAAGTTTTACATCTGATAGAAAAAAAAAGTTATAAATCAGAAAACTTTTATTGTTTTAAACCCTGTTTTTGTACTGAAACTTACATCAGGATGATATGAAAAGCCTATGAGTATGTGGATATAAAACTAAGAGCATCCTATTTCCATTACAGCAGTGTAAATATAATTAAAATGTTAAAAGTTATGATTTGAAAATGTTCACCATGGACACAGGCTATTTACATGGCCTTTTTATTGTAAAGTTATTTAATTCTTTATTAGTATGATCTATGTTTCATCGTTTTGGAAATTAAATAATTCTAATGATGCATATATCTTAAATGTTGACTATCTAAACAGACTTGTTAAAATTGTTTATGCAACTTCTAAATCTTATCTATCACATGTACTAACATGCAAACAATTATTTAAAACAAATGCATCCATACTTAAGTTGTTTTGAAAAAAATCTTCGTTCTTCTCAACATATATTACACAGTTATCAAAATGTACCCTAAGATAATAAATGTGTGAAGTTTTTAAATCTCTCACCATTATGGTCCGTCACCTAATTTATGTAACTTTAATAAAATTGTAACCTTTTAAAATATAAGTGATCTAAGATATTCCGATAAAACCAAACATCAAAGTAGGACAAAACTTTCAAAATTAAAAATATAGCTACTCACTTCATCACAAATAGTCATCATATTTATCAAATGTAATGCATGAAATGTCTTTAATAGGCAATTCACATCACAAAAAAAACTGCCATTGCAAGGGACGTTTTTCAATTTCTAGGTCTCTTTTTATATATTGTGTGTTAAGTATAAATTGTTAGAAATAAATTATAAATGAATTACAAGCACTTTATAGTAAAACTGTATTTTTTAAATGTAAATGGAGAAGAATTAGTAAAAAATATTTTTTATGAAACCAACATGCCATTGAGGCTAATGTGGTTCTATGCATGCACGATGACATTGTTATGTAACTTTTATGACCCCTCTCAACAGAAAGAAATTCTCACATAGTGTGTCTGGTGTATGCCCTTCTGTTATTTCTTAATGGGATAATTACACACAAGATTTAGATATTAAAAAAAGTGATGCTTCACACTGATACCACATATATGTAATCTTAAACCTTACATTAAAATGATCATTGCACATTTTAGCAGACTTGTGGATTGGAAAAACATGTCATTTTCACCCCACCCTCACTAAATATGTATTAAAAAACTGTCCAAAATTGAATGAAAAGCATAACCATGTTATGGTTCTACACTTTTGTGTAGAAATGATTTCTCTACCAGAAGATATAGGTTTCTTCACGATATATTTAGAATACAGTACAGAGAGTATCGCTGAAGAGAAATACCAGACTTTAGCTTCCGTAGTTGGTGGCACTATGCAGTGTTGTCAATATTCGCTACTAGAATGAAGAGGTTAAGAAAATTTAAAAAAAATAGAAACAAATTTCTGGAAAAAAATTATGATTGAATAATATCATTTTCAGATTTATCTGACAGTTCCTTGGCAGTATATGTTCCTCATATCTTCTGGAAACAAAATCTTTAAAAAATGTTTGCATCCAAAGTGTTAATTGTGTAACACTTTTACTGAAAATGAAATCTTGCAGATAAAAAACTGGCTTAAAAGATCTACAGTATACATGTATGAGGTTCTCATTTGATTGGTCTGTACATGAAATTTATGAGGGTAGTTTAAGTTCTTTGCCTTTTTTTTTCAACTTATCCATATTATTATATTAGTGGTAAGATCCTCAAAAGATTGGAAACAAGGTTCAAGTTTTAATTTTCTTAAATAACATTTATTATAAATTTTTTAGTCTTACCTCTTGGAATTTTGATGTCGTTTAAAAATGGTTAACCATCTTTAACACATTTTGTTATATATGTATACAGTTTATTTCCTGTTTTTTTTTTGGTTAAGTTACAGAAGTTAAACAGTTATGATAAGTGTTACTTTTTTTTGTTGGCTGTAAATATCTGGTTAACTGCCTTTAAAATGAGTGTCTGCAGTTGTTCGTTAACACTTGTACATAAGCTGAGCTGTATATGCTGTAAGTGTGTATATTGTTGTGTCTTTACTTCCATTTAAACTATATATAAACATTATTAATTAAAATGTTGTTATGCCCTTCAATGTTGTGGACATAATTTTTTCATATTCTTCTTGCATCTTGATTTTAGGGACCAAAGGATTAAAAAAAATATGGTCATGTATCTATCTGAAAATTTTTTATCTTCATTTCAGTCAAATTTTTTCAACATTGAAATGAATTTTAAATTTCTCCATTAGCCATTTATATAAAAGAATTTCAACCTTGATCCTACATTTCAGTGAAATTATTGTTGGTACATGTATTTGTTTTTTCTTTGTTATATTTCTAGGACATTTTTAGTATTGCCTTTCTTCACTATTTGTACAGATTTATCCTATAATTGTTATTTTTTTATGTTTACAAAATTATTATTTTTTTTTTCTCTTAACAGAAACATTGTTTCAAAATGACAACATTTTTTTACTTCTCTTGAACAGAGTTTATTGTGATTATTCAGCTTTTAAATTATTCTGCCATCTAAATTAACTTAGTCTCCACTTGAAGCATTTAGCTTTTTTAAAAACTTTAGTTATACATTACTATCAAAGAAATCACTCAGGCAACCATTGATAATATAGCTGATATTTTAGCACAATAATTCTCTCTCTGAAATTTATTTGCAGCTTTTCTTAGAATCAAAAGATAAATAAAGATTATATCTTTACTGATTAGTAATAATTACCAGTATTGTTTGTTAAATCCCTTAGTACAAGTATATGCAATTATTGATCTACTGCACATGGTGATTAAGAATTTTTACTAGTATTAAACTTGATTAAGACACAACTGTTTTTGTTTGTATCCAGACTCTTGGTAATTAGAAAAAAAATGTCTTGTTGTTAAAGATTGTCACTGATAAAATATGTTTACAAAAATTAGTAGATTTTGTAAATGTTTGAAAAAAAAAACTATATATTTTTAGTGGCTTTCATATAGTTTCTGCTACGGAATATGTAACGAACAAAGCGCATTTTCTAATTTCTCGTTTTAAGAGTTAAAGCTATATATATAGCTGGTTTTAAGTACAAATTGTATAACAAATACTGACTGACTTTAATAACACTGGTTTCTATAAAAACTGGGAAATACATTCTTACACCTCCTAATCTAAAAGAAAGGATTTGGCAATTTTAAATAAAAGGCTGTTACCATAATAAAATCTAGATGGCCAATAAATATTGAAAATGTATGTACGGTCTAAAGGACAACTATGCTGTCTACTTAACAGTGGCGTGGCGTGCATCAGGAAAATACACAATCCATGGCCTCATTGGCTTAGTGAAAATTCCACCATTTAAACACTAGCGATTTGTACCATACTATCCAAAATGAGGGTAGATATTCTCTATATTATAAAGTTTCTACTTAATGAAAAATTGCTTCTCTATTACTTTAAATTGGTGATGGTTAAAACATTAAAAAGCAATAAATATATTTTCTTTCAGTGATTAGTACAAGTGTATAAATAAGTGGGAGATTATTATTTTGAAGGAAAATAGAAAACACATTTATGTGGTATGTACATGTTCGAAAAAACCAAAAAAAAAACCACCAAACCCACGACTACTAAGACTAAGGAAAATATATTAGACATTGAAATTATGGTGAGAATAATTTTTATTGCATTTTTCGTATTTAATTACCTTTAGATAAACAGGAAAATTTAACTTATCTTATTAAAGATATAAGTACAGTTTCATAAACAAATTTCTTTTAAACAAAATGTACATATGGCACTCTTTTTTTTCTTTAATATCACTGACAAAAAAAGTGTTAGGTTTATTAAAAATCAATACATGCAATTTTACAAAAAAATGTTTCAACATGAATAATTCACTTGAAAATAAAGAAACAGAATCTAAAAAAAATCATAAAAATGTCTTTAACCAAAAATGACCTGTGTCAGCTCTTGATTGCTCTGGTGATGTTCCATCAGTACATCAGCAATGTATCACCTCTTACCAATTGCTCTCAGTGCTATCTCAAGTCCTCTAATACGTTCTTTAGGTTTTGTAGCTTTAGTGATTTCTTTCCAATGTAATAAACAGCTCTGAGTTACAGCTATTCTGTCATATTCTGAGCCTTCTCCTGTGAGTGGTTTGCTAGTTATATCAGCTGCACATTTGATGATATCAGTTGTTGGTGTGTTTAAATACATAAGTAACTCCAGACCTTTCAGTTCATCCTTACCAATACCCTTGCCAAGAGTCATTAAGCTGGTATGAGTAAGCACACCAGGTTTTTCATTTTGTTTTGCTTGCTGTAAAACTGGAAATTTAATTTTTTTTAAGCCTTCATATTATTATCTTTTTGCGTAGTGTTATCACTTCCAAAATCATCAGCCATTATTCTTTTGAGTAAGGTATCACATAACATCTACAAAAAAATATAATTGGAAAAGGTAAATAAATGTTGTAAAATATGTTTCTTAACATAGTCATAAGGCTGCTGATGAGCCCTTACTGGTACAGTGATCTTTAATAGAATGACTTAGTAATGCATGAACCAATGTGATCAGATGGGCTCCAGCTGGTGGGATACTATATCATTTATCACCAGGTTTGTTTTGGGCGAAGCTGCTTAACACAATATTCAGTTTAAATGCAGAACAAGTTTATATGTTTAAATAAGTAATGGGAAACCAACAATCTTCTGCAGTTTGTTTACTCATCATATTGGAACATGTTCATCG
The DNA here is from genome assembly GCA_021962125.1 of Bulinus truncatus. Classification (NCBI taxonomy): domain Eukaryota; kingdom Metazoa; phylum Mollusca; class Gastropoda; family Planorbidae; genus Bulinus; species Bulinus truncatus. The sequence continues at coordinate 2,701,126 of JAGDYQ010000143.1, forward strand.
TTTTAAGAAAAAACCAGTGTCGGGGATAAATGCTCTATGGTTTCATCCCCGGCAGGGATATAGGGCGTTAGCTATAGCAGTACCGGAGATGAACAGCCTTCTCAGTGCTGGGGATATTCCCGGCCGTAAATTGAGCCATGTATTGCAACATAGCATGTAGAATGGAGTTTCCGCATCAGATTTGTCTTTGCTGTAGTGTAGACTTCCAATTTTTTTTATTTATTCATCTGCCTTTCACGGTGTAATTCTTAAAGTGATTTGAGTGTTTGAACTAACTCATATCATTAATCAGATAAATACTAAAACGACTTAAATATATTTACCTGTGGTCATTTTGAATCCTTATTTAGCACGCAATACAAAGGCAAACATATGTGCTATGAATGGTCTTTTCATCTTATTTACGCGTCCATAACAACAAAAAGTCAATGTAAATACAAAACCAACTAAGCTTGAAACAAAACTTGAATCTGCAACTTAGCCAAAATCTCCTCAACCATGTGACCCCATTCATGTTAAAAGTACCACGGTGTTTTGTTTAGGGATATAGTGCATTTTTTTTTAACTTTTGGTCTTTTGTTCAACCAATACATCTTTAAAAAAAGAGATTAATTGCTTTCCATACACTGATTTATAAAAACTTGTTGCAATTATAAAATAAAACAGGTCAATTATAAGACGCGCCAATGGTTACGTGGTGGCCGAGTGGTTAAGGCGATGGACTGCTAATCCATTGGGGTCTCCCCGCGTAAATTCGAATCCCATCCTCGTCGAGTTAAATTTTTTTTTTTTTTGAAAAAACAATCTTTTGCCAAGATTGTTTATTGCAATTTCGGTTGTGTCTTTTGCTGATCAATAGGGTAGCCTCATTTTTAACATTAATGAAAAATTGAGATACCAAATTACTGATTTTTGAAAAAAAACAGTGATTTTGTGACGTGAAACGGCCGATTGTATTGATGGAGAGCCGACGGTGTAGAAAAGGGGTGGAGTGAAAACAAATGTCTGAATTTCTTGGTTGGATAGCTATAAAAACTTGCATTAGTAATGTGGAAAACAATTAGACAATTTAATAAACGTGAAGCATACAAGGATGAAGGGAACGGGATATTCTGTACAGAGCTCTGCGTTCTTGAAGACAATGTTGTGAGAAATGACCTGTACGGAACGGACAGATTGGGTAGAGGTATGGGGTAGTGTTATTACCCTCTGGTGTCGGTATTTGTACTTTGTCAGGAGTCGGTGTCGGCGCAAAAAAAAAAAATGAGGTAAAAATACTAGAACTTTAATTAAATAATTCAGAATAACGTCAGACAAAAACTGTAATTAAATAATTCAGAATAACGTCAGATAGTTCTCGGGAATTCTTTAATATGATGTGTTCATCAAGGTATTTTTTTTTTCTTTTTCATTAAATACTTGGCAAATCTATTTATCGGCAAATGTGTTATTTTCCAAAGCGAGATTCTCTACAGTACAACAACTTGTCAACATAAACAGAATTGTGACTGAAAGCAGGTAGGAAGGCTCTTGGCTATGTTCGCTGTATCATTCACTCATTCATTGTATATCATAAGAAATGTTCAGTTTGCATTTCTCTCTATATATATACACACAAACTTATCCAGTCTTTTAGAACCTCAACAACTGACCTGTTTTAAATGTTCCTACAATCAAAGTTAACTCGCCACTAACACCCCCACAGCTTAATTTCTCTCAATCTGACTGAAACATTTCCCAATCTACGCTACAATGGCACTACATGAAAGTCCAGTCCATAGCTAGCTATTGAGGCGCCATGTGCGAGTTTTTTGCCCCCCCCCCCCCCCCCACCGTTCTGAAAAATGTGCATCCTTTAACAGTATATAACATTTTTAACTAAATATTTCATGCTTAATTCGGGTGTAAAATAACGATTCATTTCTCTATTAACTGTTAAGTATGTAGTGACTTCATACGTCTTTCTCTCATCTCTAAAATAACGCTGGAAAATCCATATTTTTATTATAGTCTGTAGGCCTTGAGCATCCTGCATACTCTGTATGGCCACTTATAAACTTCCAAGCATCATTGCTCCATTGTTGTTGGATATGTCCGTACTTTGCAGTGACTTGCTTAGGCAATCGCTCACAATAATCTGGACCAATATTTCAAAATGAGAAATTAATTAAAGGTAGCTAATGGGCCGCTCCATATATAGTATAAAAATAGCATCCCGCATACTCTGTCATATCATGAAGTAGAGCATACACTTCTGTTACTTCAATGTATTTACTGTAGCTATTCTTGATGTCTATATCTAGTGTTTATGTGACCTTTCAATGTTACATGCACAACTGATGACTTGATAAAGCAAACTAGAAGCACGCTTCTGCAGTGTTCACTAACTGTGTTCAAGGTCACAAATTATAATTAAGAAATGGCAATCCTTTTGTTTCAAGGTCATACTGCTGCTATGATTTTATTAAACGTGACAGTTTCTGTGTTCGGGTATTTTTTCTTGCTTTTTTAAAATCTTGTCTGATCTGGTTATAGAATTGGGTTTTTTACTGATTTTCTAATTTTTTTTCTGTAACCCTGAAATACTAGCATCTGGGTAAAATTTAACGCATTTAGGTGTTTGTTTTAAAAAAAAATGTAATCGGATATTTTTTAACTCATTAATTACGTTTTAATTGCATTAAATAAACAGCCTTATATAAAATATAAAATTTAACTCAGCATCACAATAATTTTGAAAAATACAACCACTGTCTCCTGTACAGATGTGTGCATCAGCCTAGTCTAGACACTGATTACAGGTGTCATGTATATGAAACTATTAGTGCAGCTGTTGCAGATGTGACCAGCAAGATGCTGTATTATTAAAATGCGACAAAAAAATGAGTGCAAAAAATTATAATACAACATTTCTAACATTTCGTTATTTTGTTCTAATTATAACCAGGTTCATTATACACTTGTTGTTTTTTTTTTTACTGTCAACAATACACTACAGTTCCTCCACCAATACACTATAGTATATAATACTAGTTGCAAGTACCCGGCTTTGCCCGGGTTTAAAATAAGGTTTTCAGTTTACCTTCTGTTTTCTCCCTACCCCCCTCATTCTCCCTTCCTCTCTCTCCCTCCCCCCTCTCATTCCAACCTCCCTACCCCCTCTCTCCTTTCTCTTTTCCCTCCTCTCTCCCTTCCCTCCTTCTCTCTCCCCCCTGTCCTTCCCTCTCTCCTTTTCTTCCCACCTCCCCTTCCCTCCTTTATTCTCTCCTCTGCCTGCCCCCTCTCACTCTTTATCTCTCATCCCTCCCATTTCTCCCATCCTCTCTCTCCCTCTCTCCTCGCTCCCCTTTCTCTCCCCTACCCCCTCTCTCCCTCCTTTCTCCATCCCTCCCTCTCCCATCTCCCTCTCTCTCCCTCCCTCCCCCTTCCTCCCTCCCTAATTTCCTCTCTCTCCCTCCCTGCCCCCTCTCTCTTTATCTGTCTATCCTTCCCTCACTCCCACCCTCTCTTCCTCCCTCCCTACTCCCTCTCTCCCTCCCTTCCTTTCTTTTTCCTTCCCTTCCTTTCTCTCTCCCTTATCTCCCTCTCTCTCCCTCACTCCTTCTCTCCCCCCTCCCTCCACCCCTCTCTTCCTCCTCCCTCCAACCATCCTTTCCTCTCTCTCCCCCTACCCACTCTCTCTCTCTCTCTCGCTTTATCTCTCCCTCCCTGCCCCCTCTCACTCTTTATCTCTCATCCCTCCCATTTCTCCCATCCTCTCTCTCTCTCGCTTTATTTCTCCCTTCCTCCCTCCCTCCCCCCCCCTCTCTCTCTCTCTCTATATATATATATATATATTATTATCATGGCTTCACACTTCTTCTAAAATACTTCTTCATTCATTTACCTTCCTCAAACTGTACACATAGGGAAGCATGAAAAAACATCGACCATTCTTTGCAGCACAAAGGCACGATACAGCACCAGCGCGCAATTTCTATTCGATCATCGGGAAGTGACGTCACAGAAGAGTTTTATTTATGGCGACGTCTAGATTACTTTAATATAGTAAAAGATAATAAAATAAAAATAATTTATTACAATTAAACTACCCATCGAGATGAAACGAAACATGTCCTATAACCTTCCCCATGTAATTATGTGTACGTGTACCAAATTTCACGTTATTTGGTTGTCTGGATCTTGAGTTATAAGGGAACATACAGACAGACAGACACCAAATGCGTCTTATAAGTATAGAGATTAACTAGTGAATGGAACTTTTCTCTTTTTACATCGTCCGGAAAGGGAGCAGGAGGTTTACTCTTTATATTACAAGTAGGGCTTTGGTCGACATACCTGGTGTTGAGGGTTGAGGCTGTGTCCGTATGGCGACAAGGTGGGGTTGGTAGACCTACTTAATAAGTCAACGGACCTTAACTTCACATTGTTGAGTGAAATTCTGTTATTTATCGATTTGGGGAACTTTCAGCATTTTGGTCAAATTAACGCATTTAGGTGTTGCGTTAAAAATTTCAATCGCAGAAATTTTTTGTCGCGTTAATCGCAAATTAACGCAGTTTAATCAGCAGCCCCATGTATAATACTTTAACTGAGCCAACATAAATGTAAATATTATCAATGTAAATGAACGAAAGGGAATGAACTGCGGGTCAAATCAAAACGTTTAATGGGTCGCAGATTGCCAATGTCTGGTTTAGAAGCTGAGCATTGTTTTCAACATTACTATTTCGGCGACCTGTCTATCGCGGCGGCTTGTGCATAATTATTAAAATAAATACATTTAATTATTACACAATTCGGTCATTTTATTTATTTACGTTTGTTATTTAGTAATTACATTACAAATGAGACCAAAAACCAGCATCTTAAGCCTGTTCCATTCTGGACATAGGACGTGTTAGCGCATTTTCGTGTTATGTATCAGTACGTATGTTTGCTTTCAGTAAATATTTGTAATTTTTGGAAATGTTTATAAACTCAATTGTGAAATGCATATATCTGAAAAAAAAAATGAAAATGACATAATTATTAATATAGCTTATATAGTAAAAAAACGGTACCCTAAGAAACACTGATGCCCAGCCCTCAGAGGGCGTGACCAAACTTATTTAAACCAAATTTATGTTAGGGGGATAGATACTCTTGGGGCCCCTATGGCCCTTATTCTCGTATCTCTACGTATAAGGTGTAGAATGGGGCCATGAAAATGACAATTATTAATATAACTTATATAGTGAAAAACGGTACTCTAAGAAACACTGATGCCCAGCCCTCAGAGGTCAGATCGCGAAATGGACTTTTGATGCAGGAATGACAGGCCAAGACCTACAAAAAAGTATATACATCATGGGTCTAGCACTTATGGTTGCTGAGATCTAGGGTGATGACAGACGAACGGACAGACGGACAAAACGGAAACAATAGCGCATTCGACTTCTCGAAAATGCGCTAAAATCAATTTCTTAGTAGGTCTATACTAGGGTGGTCCATGGTGGAATGGAGAAAAAAAAATTCTCTGATTTAATTGCACACCCTCCTGAAAACTTTTGTTTTGGTCCCAAGCACCTTGCAAATAACGAAAATTGGCCAAATATATCAACATT
>JAGDYQ010000135.1:0-30247 GCA_021962125.1 Bulinus truncatus
GTAGGTAGGTAGGTAGGTAGATAGATAGATAGATAGATAGATAGATAGATAGAGATATAGATGAATAGATGGATAGATAGATAGATAGATATATAATGGATAGATAGACAGATGGATGAATAGATATATTGATAGGTAGATAGGTAGGTAGGCAGGGAGGTAGTGGGTAGGTTGATAGGTAGATATGTAGATAGACAGATAGATAGAGATAGATAGATAGATAGATGGAGATAGATTGATAGATAGATAGATAGATAGATTGATAGATAGATAGATAGATAGATAGATAGATAGATAGATAGATAGATAGGTTAGATAGATAGATAGATAGATAGATAGATAGATAGATAGATAGGTAGGTAGGGTATGTGGTAGGTAGGTAGGGTCAGGTAGGTAGGTAGATAGATAGATAGATAGATAGATAGATAGATAGATAGATAGATAGATAGATAGATAGATAGATAGATAGATATATAGATAGATAGATAGATAGATAGATAGATAGATAGATAGATAGATAGATAGATAGATAGATAGATAGATAGATAGATAGATAGATAGGTAGGTAGGTAGGTAGGTAGGTAGGTAGGTAGGTAGGTAGGTAGATAGATAGATAGATAGATAGATAGATAGATAGATAGATAGACAGATAGATTGATAGATAGATAGATAGATAGATAGATATAGATAGATAGATAGATAGATGGATAGATAGATAGATAGATAGGATATGAACTCTAGACATGCACTTGATCAGTAAAGATCGATACTGGTAAATCCATTTCCACCTACATTCTATTGAATAAAACTTTATACTTTGAGAATCCATTCCCAGTCTGATCAAATACGCCTCCGGCCCCCCTCCCTCGGCCTTTGGCATGACCGTCTGCCGGTAAGCCCATCATAGGCCCTGGCGTGACAGTTTGACTAAACTCTTTGTTATCATGAAATGCCTTGCATGGCTGATTGCTGATTGCCGTTCTTTTTTAACCAGAGTAGTCTTTCTTTTTGTTTATATCACCTTGGAGACGGTGGCGCATCACTCTTAGAACGTTAGTGAACTCAATTAGATTATTAGAACATTTGAAGCTCGTGAGATAAATTTTCATAGCTCCTCAACAGCTTCACATTAAAATATTTTTAGAGCACACTCTTGATTAATCCGTTTTAACATGACACAATACGTTAAATTATTAGTAGACAATATTTTATATTAGCTGACCCCCGCACAGAGAGATATAGCAGAGTTCAACTTTGAGGTCATCATGAATAGGTCATTGTACTTATATAGATCTATTTATTTTATGTTATGAGAGTTTAATTTTTTTTTTAATAATTATCGAATCGAGAACGGGCAACAGACCATTAATATTTAAACAGGAAACAGAATTCTTTACTTTCAATTTTCAGCATACAATCTTGAGACGGAAAATATTATGTAGATATTTTCTAGTATTTTCTAATATGTACTATTAGCTCTTGTGTTGTTGTTTTTTTATGTTTTTCTGTATACAATTTTTAAATTATAGCAAAAAAGGAAAAAGATTATTTTGAATTCCTGATTGGCATAGAAGTAGGAAAATTTGCCTGGTGTCCAGAGGTATTGGGATTGATTACCAGCAATGACTCACCAAGGATGGTGGAGATATGTGCTAGCCTTTACTACGTCAAATTAAAGCCATTAAAATATATAGATAAAAGGTGTCGACATAGGGTGTCCATATTGGCTGTTAGACCCCTCAGCCGCGCCGTAGAACTGATGATGTCGGGTTAGAATTGTTATGGCTGGTTAGCTGGGTTAAGCCGTGGCTTAGAAAATGCCTAGCACCCCTGTTGAAAGCCGGTTCCCAACGATCACACTAGGTATCACTGATCTTTTATGATAAGGGAAGTGACTATCAAAATATTTATATACTATACTTTTACTAGTCATACAAACAACAATTTTGAAATAAATAAATAATACTTTATAATTTATTGTGTATAATAAGTTAATATAAAGATTTATGTTAAAAATAATAAAAAAAATAATAAAAAATTTTATTTAAATTAAGAACCAATTTTTAAAAAATGTAAAATACAAAAATGAGTTAGATTTCAAGTAATATTATATTAATTCCAAAAAAAATTGTGGCACGGTAGGCTAGCGTTGCTAAAAATATATTGTTCTGTATTATTTTGATGCGATTTTCGTAATCGCTTTAAAATGACATGAATTAGTAATTCGAATCTTCCACTGCTTAGGAAAGTATATGGCACACAGGCTCCGTGAGGGCAAAAGACGGCGGCTGAGGGATCTATTGGGTGTCTATATAGGGTGCCCATATTGGGTGTCTACATAAGGTGTCCATATTGGGTGTCTACATAGGGTGTCCATATTGGGTGTCCATATTGGGTGTCTTTCTTGCATAGGAAAATGATGGTGTAAGGGGGGCGATGTAAGTCCTGGACCGGAAGTGGAGCATACATTTTTTCACAGGTCATATGTTTTTTGGCGGTACTTATTTCAGACGTAAGCACCGCTAGTTAGCATACTGTGCTTCATTGTGCTTTTATATGCTATGTTACTGTAGACATTATGCTCAGCACAATAAAGGAATTCAGGTGGGGTTTTTTTCTACTTTGAGTTGTATGCAATTAATACAAGATACAACACAGAGTCACACAGTGACCCTTTATTAACACACCTTCTAATGAAAAGTTCGAAACAATTGAGTCCAACACAAGCTAAGTAAGAATATATCTAATCTAGGTCTTGGTGTCAGTAGCCGTGTGCTTGTGAATTGATTGTTAAACTGTTTTAAACGATCAACGTTCCAGTTGACCCGTTAGATCAACTGATTCGTGAAATATAAACTGTCCAGCTACGTTATCATTAACAAAGAATAAAAGGTGATATATTTAAGAACATTGGATTTGGAATATTTGATTCAAGACTAATTGGTCGACTATTGTGGGTTTGAAATGAGAATGAAGAAATAATCGTTCGCGTGTTATGAATAAGTAATGTGTATATGTATGTTATGTGTCAGTGTGTGTGTGTGTGTGTATATGAGTGAATGTAAGTATCTCTCCTCCCATTGGCAGCTAATGATGTTCAAACAAGAAAAATCTTAAAGACGGCGGACAAAGGATCTGCAGGATACTGCTCCACAACTACTTAGAAAAGAAGTCCTGAGCAGTGTTTCACTAACACTGGAGGAGGAGGAGGGGGTAAGAGGACTAGTTGGGGGAGGATGGTCTGTTTGAAAATTGAAAGTTTCTGATTGTAAATTTGTCTGAGTTATTTCACCTGTGATTTGTTTCCAAGTTTCCCCGGAGATTTCTCGAACAGTATTTAAACCTGAAACAACTTCCCTTTTTCTCACAATCTTAGGCATCTAAGATAGGACCAAGTTGACCTTCAATGAGCAGGACTAAACTAGTCAACTGCCTGGGACCCCCATTGCCAAAAGCGTGGGTGTAAAGGCTGTTCTACGAACAGTACCTATTAATCTGATGATAAAGTATGACGTAAGAGTTTATCAGACTTATTGCCGTGCGTTTTATTATATGATTTATGCAGTGAAAGTCAAGGAGAAACCTCAAATCAGTAGATAAAGGATGGCGGAGTTTTTTTCAGTACCTAAGTCTTGTATCACTAGTAGTCAAATAGTTTATCTCTAAAACTTGTTGTTTACTGGTGTATCAACCACTTCTTTTATGATATAACTGTGTAATCTGTCTTCTAGTCTATATCTCTATCATTACTCAGTGTATCTATTATACAGTGTATCTATTATTCAGTGTATCCATCTATCTTACAGTGTATATTCTATCTTTCAGAGATCTATCTTACAGTGTATCCATCTAATCTTACAGTGTATCTGTCTAAAGTGTATATATCTATCATACAGTGTATCTATATTACAGTGTATCCATCTATCTTACAGTCTATCCATCCTACAGTGCATCTATCATACAGTGTAACTATCTTATAGTGATATCTAATATACAGTGTATCTAATATGCAGTGTATCCATCTATCTTACAGTGTATATCTCTTCAAAGAGTACTTTTATATCAATCATACTGTGTATCCTATCATACAGTGTATCCATCTATCTTACAGTGCATCTATCCTACAGTGCATCTATCATTTTACAGTTGCATCTATCTTACAGTGTATCAAATATCACAGTCTATACATCTATCTTACAGCGTTTCTTCATACAGTGTATCCATCTATCATACAGTGCCATCTATCTTAAAGTGCATCTAACATTCATGTATCCTAATCAACCTGTGATTATCTCATCTATCTTACAGTGTATCTATCATACAGTTAATCTAATATACAGTGTAAATCCATCTACCTCATACAGTGTATCTATCACCTAGTGTATCTAATATGCAGTAAGCATACAATATATTTACCAATGTGTCTCATACAGTGCATCTATCATTCAGTGTCTCTATCTTTAATTTTCTATGCAGTTATCCATCTGTCATACAATTTATCTATCTTCGTTTATCTATCATTTTGAATGCATCTATTATTGATTTATCTATAATGCAGCCGTAATCATCCTCTCTTCAGTGCATCTATCGCTTACAGTGTATCCTATCTGCTGAGCCATCATCTTATAGTGCATCTGAATACTATTGGTGACTATCTAATATACGGTGTAAGAGGAAAAAACAAAGATGATTTCTTTTGATAGATTAATTTTAGACTGTGAACCCAACTTGTTGTAAAATTGGCAAGATGGATTGATTGATTAGATTCTATTGAAGACTTTCATTATTTCATGGATTACGCTGAAACTTTAAACTGAAAACTAACAGCTTTCAACGATTAAACTAACAAATACATTTTAAAAAAGACTAAAAAAAAGCAACAATAAAAATTTATTAACTCGGAGTTAACTGCGAATTATTACATGATTCAATTAAGCATTTCAACGTTATATACGTTGGTTTAACAATAACAATGTGTTGTATTTATATATCAATTTAAAAAAATCAAGTAAGGTGGAAATTGATGAAGCTAAAGTTGTATTCCTAGTATGTCTAGTGATATCTATTTCTACAGTCATGACAATTCGCTAAATCAACGTCTATCTTGATCAATTTATGGTTTTTTCTGTTTCCGGTTAGTGATTTTAATTGTTTATGATTAAATTTAATATAAACTAACTCTTTATAGAGTGGTTCAATGGCAACGCATTAAGTCTGTTTAAGCTTTTATCTATCTATTTATTTTTCTAACAAAACGTTTTAATTTTAATAGATACTCAATATTAGTTTAAAAAAGTATGCATAATTATAAACTCCTCTATATGGTGCAAAGTCGACCCTACAAGTTCCACTGGCTTTAAAATGGGCACCTGACTTTACGGTGGGGGAAGTAAAGGCGGCTGTGGGCGTTGTGCTAACCACACAAATTCACACAATCCCTTCATACGCCGAGGTTATGGAAACAGATGAATTCTACACTTCATCTGCCCCTATTCTTGCCAATTAGGGGCCAAGAAGTGAAGAAACTTATGACCTTCCTATGCATTGATTGGTATTTCGAGGCGAAGTAAATCCTAAACACGATAAAGAACTACAAGAAAAAATGAACTCATATGATAATACGGTAGACAATGTTGCTAAAGAAACTATTTTTTTTATTAGGCTGAGTTATTAAATTTCACTGGTTGAGTGCCACGGGGACGCATTTTGGCTAGAGAGTAAATTATCCAGTCAAAATGAAAGGGTTACTCTAATAAAGGGCTTATTTCATAAGAAACGTGTTTCGATAAATTAAATATATTATATATCAAAATAAAAGGACAATGAATGAGGAATAATTTAATGCTGAATTTATTTATTTTTGTTTAGTTAATATCTGAAAAAGGTCATTTTAATTGGTTTAAGATAGAATAAACATGCATTTTTCAAACAAATTTAATTATTTTCAAGTTATTATTTAGTGTCAAGTTCAAATCAATCCATAAAATTAAATAACGAGCGTAATAGTGAACACTTTCTAATCAATTAGCACAATTCACTTTAATATATTTTATTAGTCTACAAAATTCATGTGTGATAATATTTATGCTAACCGGGAAAACCCTCCGTTTAAATCCATAAATAAAGTAAAATTATCAGAGGCATACAGAGGGGTGAGCAAGGCAACTCGCACTCGAGGGCATTTACCTTTTTAACACCTTTTTAACGCCCCCCTTTCGAAAACCAAATAATATTATATGTAAAATATACCATTTGGCGCCCCTGAACATCGGTTTGATGTCCTTGAGACCTAGAGTCCCAGTGGCGCAGACGTGTTCCTTCGTACCAGCCCCAACCTTTCGCACTGTCTTACATTTCTGGATCAAATACCAACAAAGGTAATTCTGAGCTCAGCCCTGGCTGCCATGATCCTCTTCACTGGCATCCCTAAGTTGGGTTCCAACATTGGCCGTGTTTGTCTTTGCATTCTTACTATTGGTACTCTCAGTTCTCTTTAGGAGGTTTTTTGGGAGAGGGAATGGAAGCCCAAGTCTTTAGTCACCCTGGTTCAAGGATGGTGTGTTGACGTGCAAGGGCATACGCCAAAAGTTCCGGAACAATAGAGTAATGTCTGAATCTTATGTGGAGGTGGAATTACAACGGTTGGCGCCCTGAGCACGTGTGTGGGTCCCCACACTTGAAGGGGCCACGAAAAGCCCATATCTTACGAAATTTTCAACCCCTTTTTGACCAACCTAATCAGCCTCTGATCTTATGTTTACCGTGAATTTGTATTGTTTCTCCTTCTTCCCACCATATTTACCATGTTTTTGTATTCTTCTATGCACCACTTCCCCCAATGATTACCATGTCTTTCTATTGTTCCTACTATACCCACTTCCCCCCACCATGATTACCATGTCTTTGTATTATTCCATCTATACCCCACCTCCCACCAACGGCGGAACGAAACATTTTAAGGGAGGGGGAGAAGCCAAAATATGACCGAAAGACATATTTTCACATAATTAATTCAATATCAGAATATAAGTAATTCTGTAGCAAGTATTTAATCGATATTATTAAAAATAATCATATTAAAACAAAAAAATAAAAATGAACATTGAGCACTTCTATAAATCAACTGATTCGTAATGTCAGTTTGTTTACAAATTTAATAGTGAAAATAGATCACGAAACTACTGATAATTATCATGAATGATGATGATTATGAAACCCGAAACGGGAAACTCAACAAACAAAAATTAATTTATGAAAAAGATAATAAATAATTGTATTTTCTTTAAAAATTACATTTGCCGTCATTCGGTAGTTGGCAATACTCTATACTTATAAGACGCATTTGCTATCTGTCTGTCTGTTCCCCTAAAACTCAAGATCCAGACGACCAAATAACGTGAAATTAGGTACACTCAGTGTACCAGGGGGGGGGAGCAGGGAGGGCTTGAGCCTCCCCCCAGGCCAAATCATCAATACATAATTTTACGTTACTAAAGTTACAAAGAAGACTGTCAAACTGTCTCTTTTCAATATGTGAGCCCCCCCCCCCCCCCCAGCATTTTTTTGTGCTGGTTGCGCCACTGGGTACACACGCCATACATGGGGAACGTTCTTAAACAGGTTTCGTTCCATCTCAATGGGTACTTTAATTGTAATTAATTATTTTGGATATCAAAGACTTGAAAAATTCGGCAAACTTTTACCCCGATTTCAGGTTTTACGAGCTTCTCTCCCACATAGCTAACTTACTATAAATATGATCGGTACGGGGAACCAAATATCACATTACTTAATACATTATTACATTCCATTCCTTCATCCATAGGAATAGTCATCTTTGCTACAGTCATGCCTAAGAGAGAGAAAGAGAGAGGGGGGAGGGAGGGAAGGGGGAAAGAGGGAGAGAGAGAGAGGAGAGAGAGGAGGAGGGAGGGGGGAGAGAGGGGGAGGGAGGAAAGAGGGAGAGAGGGAGAGAGGGAGGGAGGGGAGAGAGAGGGAGGGAGGGAGGGAAAGAGGGAGGGAGGGGGGAGAGAGGAACTTGCCAAAAAGGTTGTGTATCACATTGCTTTAAGATAAATGTACCTTTTTATTACGTATGCAAATAAACCCTTTTTTACGCGTCTTATTTTAAATCTTAATTAAACGTCAAATTACGCTTCTTAAATAAACATAAAACATTATTTTAAACCCGGGCTAAGCCGGGTACTTGCAACTAGTTTTAAAATATGCCACAATAACTCTCAATAATGTGATTACTGTAAAATGTCAATTAATTATAATTTCTTTCAAATATTTAATTTAAGAAATAAATCAAATGAATTATGAAAATGAAAATGATACACATAAACTAAAATGAATTACAAAGTTAAAAAAGTTAAAAATTTAGGGGGGGCAGACTGGAAATTCAGGGAGGGCGCCGCCACCCCTTAAAAGTTTTAGGGGGGGGCCGCTGCCCCCCCCTGCCCCCCTGCTCCGCCGTCAGTGCCACTTCCCCACCCCCTATATGTCCCCCAAATATCAATGGACGTCTCGTCTTTAAATACCTCAGAACAGCTTTTTATTTATTTTTTATTTTTATTTTTTTTTTACCAAATGAAAATTGGCATGCGTCTCACATACACGTAAAGTGTTTCCACTATGTTACCTTCAGTGAGTCGATCAGTCACGAAAAATGTATTGGTTGAGGCAGGCATGTGAGCGAAAATAGTTCAGACTAATTATTCTCAAATTGTCAGATGAAACTGCCGTGTTTAATGGCGATGAATGGATTAAGAATTTATTTTGCTTTAAATTTATACGTCGGTGTTTAAGAGAAAGTTATTAATTTTGTGTATACTTTTTTTCATTTTTTCGTCCGTTAATGTAGTTTTTATTGAAATGAAATGAACTCATTTTAAACCTTGCATATTCCGGGGAATCCCTCTCATTGGTACGGATGAATGATAAATAAAAAAAGGTGATGGAGTGGAAGAAGTTAGGGTACGTACGAAATACACAATAACAGACATACAGAGGAGGGGGGGACGGATAGACAGATAGATAGACAGACATACAGATAGATAGATAGATAGATAGATAGATACATACATACATACATACATACATACATAGATACATAGATAGATGCATAGATAGATGCATAGATAGATAGATACATAGATAGATAGAAGATGCATAGATGCATAGATAAAGATACATAATTATAAAGAAACATAGATAGGCCTACAATGTTATATAGATCCATAGATACATAGTTATATGTATACATAGATACATAGTTATATATAGATACATAATTATATAGATACATAGATTTATTCATACAACTTCACTGTCACAACACACTGAAGTTCAACCTGACACAGGCTGTCAAGGAACTACACGTATCCACTTATCTAATATGACTTTACTGCTGAATATGCCAGACCGACTTATTTTAGTCCCAGTATTTGCTGAGACTAGCTGTATTTTGCCATTAAAAGTAGTACTTTACACACCTCCACACAGATCTGACACACTACGTGTTGATGTACAGTTGAGCTGATCCCTGGAATTATGATGTGTCAAATGTCGAGATAAAGAGAAATAAATGTAAGAACCATTTATATAGTCAGCTTAACAGTTTAACTGACAGATTGACAGACATGATGATTGATAATAACATTGGGAAAAAAAAGAAAAGCAAACATGCAGACTGACAGGCCGACAGATTCCTAGATAGATAGATAGATAGATAGATAGATAGATAGATAGATAGATAGATAGATAGATAGATAGATAGATAGATAGATAGATAGATAGATAGATAGATAGGTAGGTAGGTAGGTAGGTAGGTCGGTAGGTAGGTAGGTAGGTAGGTAGATAGACAGACAGACAGACAGACAGACAGACAGACAGATAGATAGATAGATAGATAGATAGATAGATAGATAGATAGATAGATAGATAGATAGATAGATAGATAGATAGATAGATAGATAGATAGATAGATAGATAGATAGATAGATAGATAGATAGATAGATAGATAGATAGATAGGTGAATGGATGGACGGACGGATGGGTAGATAGATTGATATGTATGTGTATATATTTCACCGATTGTATATTACATCTCAAACGGAATTATTTCTTTCAGCCAAAAACCTCTGTATACACCTGTCTACCTGACATGTATTCAACCATCAGTCTGTTCATATGACATTTAAGAGTGAGCGACTCATAATGTTTCCTCAACATGGGCACATACGAACCAGCAGTTTTCATCACCTTCACTGCTGCAAGATGCAGTGTCAAAACTCATGTTCTATCTTCCTCTCCTGTCTTCCATTACAAAGCCTGCTCACGAGTTTTATCCACTCACGTACAGACTTCACCTGCTCAGCCAGAAACTATCTGCGTGTGCTGGATGCATGTCTCACGGAGAAGTGCGCAACACGGAACCCACACATGATATCAATGGAACACATCATGTCAGCGCCTACATAACAATAACAGGTTTGCACCCGTGGTTCTCATCTTTTTTTGAAGTCGTGGAACATTTTCTCAATGTAGGTCAACTTCAAAGCAGACGATGATTACTTTTTTTTTTATAAATCAAAACCGCTAAGAAAACGGGAAAAATTTCCCGCAAAAAATGACCTGATAATTGAAAAAAAAAAAAAAACATGTGGAAACGTGCGGTGTGACACCTTTGATATTTTTTTAAATAATTAATTATAATAGCATATGTGTGATTTTTTTTTTTCAAAAATTGAATGAATTTATTAAACCCCTGTGTTCCCCGGAATAGGTTTTGAGAAGCACTGCTTTACGCAATAATACCTTCAAATTTTGTTTTCTGCCTTAAAATGTCACGTTAGTATCCAAAAACATGAACAGGAAAAATATTGTTGAAATTCGACATCCCGTTTGCGTCATAAGACATTGCACAACACCCACACACACACGCACACACACATACGTATATGAGTAGTGAGGTTGGTTCACACCATTAGTTATTGTTAAAATTGATGTAGTTATTGTTCTTTTAACAGAGAATTGTGTCTGCTCATTTGTTGTTGGTGTTACTGAGCATTGTGTCCACTCCATTGTTGTTGCTTTTGTTGTTTTCTAACTTAGAAGATTTAAAAACAAAAAGTTAATAAATAAAGAACGAGGGAACATGTAGTCAGATTAATTAACACAGACGATAAATAACTTGCACAGTGCGTTGAATCCAATAGGTTTTGATTTGAAATTAAGACTAGCGGAAGTGATTTGAACTAAAGACTAGCGGAAGTGATTTGAACTAAAGACTAGCGGAAGTGATAAGGAGGCGTGACTGTTAATCATACAGTTATATTTTTTAATTATCTATTATATTTGTGCAAGGGTATTTTAGTGGGCACTTGGCCCCGACTATAATGCACCAAAAAAAAAACAACTGTATACCATTTATCGCGTCTGTCTTTGTTTTAAAGGGTTCAGCATTTTCTTTGCGCCCCATGCCTTACCCGACCTTAGTCCGTCCCTGTGAAATAACCTGGCATTACGTGAAAGTTAACGTTTAATAATAGTTTGGTTCACGTTTAATAATAGTTCAGTTCACGTTTTCAAATGATCATATCAACCTATACATTCAAAACAAGTGCTAAATTAAAGCGGTGAACTGTATCCTAGTGAATTTTCATGTTTAAAAATTTTAGTGTAATTCATTAAAATATACAAATTCACTAAACGATAAAACTTTATATAATAAAAGCCCAAACAAATTTATGGAATGAAATATTCATTAAATATTTTAAAGTTCAGGTGAAGAAATGTCCAAATAATAGATAAAAGTTACAGCAAGATATATTCAAATGTAAAACAATATTGTGATAAATATTTTCGTTGAATTCTATAAAACTCTACTACTAGGATATTCAGTTATTGTAACATTTTATTGTTAGATATTCAGTTATTGTAACATTTTATTGTTAGATATTCAGTTATTGTAACATTTTATTGTTAGATATTCAGTTATTGTAACATTTTATTGTTTGATATTCAAGTTATTGTAACATTTTATTGTTAGATATTCAGTTATTGTAACATTTTATTGTTAGATATTCAGTTATTGTAACATTTTATTGTTAGATATTCAGTTATTGTAACATTTTATTGTTAGATATTCAGTTATTGTAACATTTTATTGTTAGATATTCAGTTATTGTAACATTTTATTGTTAGATATTCAGTTATTGTAACATTTATTGTTAGATATTCAGTTATTGTAACATTTTATTGTTAGATATTCAGTTATTGTAACATTTTATTGTTAGATATTCAGTTATTGTAACATTTTATTGTTAGATATTCAGTTATTGTAACATTTTATTGTTAGATATTCAGTTATTGTAACATTTTATTGTTAGATATTCAGTTATTGTAACATTTTATTGTTAGATATTCAGTTATTGTAACATTTTATTGTTAGATATTCAGTTATTGTAACATTTTATTGTTAGATATTCAGTTATTGTAACATTTTATTGTTATATATTCAGTTATTGTAACATTTTATTGTTAGATATTCAGTTATTGTAACATTTTATTGTTAGATATTCAGTTATTGTAACATTTTATTGTTTAAAAAAATTGTGCAGCTGAATGATATAAGTAACCAGACATTTAAAAGTTGACACAAGTGTTGTTAATTGAATAGTATCCATCAGCGTTTTAGTAGCCTAAAGAAATATGTAATCAATAGGTAACGTTTTATAATACATAATTATTCAGTGAATAGTAAACAGCTGCCTTTATGTAGTTTGACTACTCGCTTCCTAAGTTTGAATCAAATTGGGATGACGGCAATGTTTGTATGAGACCATTAGATATGACGCTTCAGTCCAAATTGGGATCGACTGACAATGTTTGTATGAGACCATTAGATATGACGCTTCAGTCCAATTGGGATGACGACAATGTTTGTATGAAACCATTAGATATGACGCTTCAGTCCAATTGGGATGACGGCAATGTTTGTATGAGACCATTAGATATGACGCTTCAGTACCTATGTTGACTCGTGAATTTGTTGACTTAGTAACAAGTGGAAGAAACGAAACACTCGTGAATTTGTTGACTTAGTAACAAGTGGAAGAAACGAAACTCATGTAGCATACATACATAGGTAAATATCGTCAAAGAATCTGTCTAAATTCTAACTTCGCTCAATCTCTCTCTCTCTCTCTCTCTCTCTCTCTCTCTCTCTCTCTCTCTCTCTTTGAAGTGGAAGATTATATAAAAGCATCTCAGGCAATCTCAGCTAAAAGATATTATTTTAAGCTTTGTTTCACGTGCCAACTCTCAAACTGTACAATCGACTTCAAAAAAATAGTTAAAATGACGAAAAATCATTTGAAGGAAGATAAAGATAACATTTTAAACCGTTCTATCGATATGTTCTTGTTATGTTTTTTTTATATTTATGATTATTGTCTTCCCTGAGTACGCCTTTCTCTTACTCACGTTAATTTTGTTCTCTCCGCAAAACCCCCTTTAGGGGGGAGCTAAACTCTTCCCCCTTATCTCGTTTTCAATAAGAGGAAGAAAATGAAATAACTGGCAGAAGAAGTGTAATTACCATAGACAGGATCTCATTAATCTTAATTCCGCAAAACAAGAGGTGGGTACAGTTTACACTTGTTACTTCAGTACATGACGTCTACAGATCAAACTCACACTTGTTACTTCAGTTAATTATATATATATTTATATACAATGGATTCCGCTTAATTGGGACACTGCTTAGTTGGGACAGCCGCTTATTTGGGACAATCTCAAAGAAACCAATCCAAGAAGCCAATAGTAAATTTGTATTTTTAATTGGGACAGCCGCTTAATTGGGACAAAAAGCCCCGGTCCCGATATAATCCCAATCAAGCGGAATCGACTGTATATATAAATATATACTTGTTACTTCACTTTTTCATCTATTGATCAGACTCGTGCAGAATGAGCCCATTGGTCCCAACTGGCCCCCTTACACAATTCTCCCCATTGTACCATTAGCAGAAGAGGTCTTTGTGCTCGTGTCGTCTACTGTCCACTTGTCAGATATTCAAGACGACAGACTGCAACATTGGAAGCAATGAATGCATTCATTTTCAGGCGCCGTACTTCTTTAGACCGGCCCTGAATCATCTTATCATTCAAGGCAGACAGTCAAAGTAGACTTCATAAAAACAAGTTTTGTTTGTTGTTTGCGTTTTTTTCCCCCCCCCCACCCACACACCCATGAATACAAACATAATCGGTGAAAATGTTCTCGTACATTCAAGTTTCTCATGTTGGGTTTAGAAAATGCATTACCCATTCAAATTATGCATGCAATGTTGATTGGTTAATGATCCGCATTTCAAATCTATCTGTCAAAGCAAAGATACTTGCATTCACGTGATGTGTTTATCAATGTCAATCAAGCATTTTTAAAATTATGCCCATTTTTTTTCATACTCAAAGTCAAGCTTAAGGAGTTATCTGGAACTACTCTCAAATGATTAAAGGTTCTTGGGGCTGAGGGGGTTGGGGTTGGGGGTAGTATTCCACAGCTAATGAGTTTATAACAAAGGACAACATTATAACGTCATAAACAAATATTATACAAAATACAAAAAAATAAACACACTTCAGAATGTTAATTTTAGCTGGTGCTGCACTGTTACCTGGGAGAGGAGTACAAACAAACATGTAGCAGATGTTAACAGTTGATAACTTAGCGATTAAGGCTTCGAGGATTTTAAAAAAAAATGAGTTTTGATTGAAAAGTGTTTGACAAAGAAGGAATAACCGGCGGATTCAGTGAAAAAGAGATGACCTAGTGAACAAGAGATGGCCCAGTGAACAAGAGATGGTCCAGTGAACAAGAGATGGTCCAGTAAACAAAAGATGGCCCAGTGAACAAGAGATGACATAAACCCCTTATAACTTACTTAATAGTAGATAGCTATTACACAGCCTTACTTTCATCCCCACTATAGATCGATAGTGCAGTGGTCATGGAGGACCACGAGGACATTTGGAGGGACTGAGACACGCATGGAGTCAAAGCACAAAGCCCACAGGTCGTGTTGCAGCATGGATGGTCAGGGTTTCCCACCATAGGTGCCACCCACAGATTTTCTTGGTTTTTACTTAACATGCTCAAAATCGTTCTTAGGGATTCAATTACCAAAATCAAAGACTTTAGAGAATTAGGTGCTCCGTCTAAGGCGCACCTTCTGGGCCTTCAATTATATATATTTAATTTATTATTTTTACGGAATCAAGTACTTAAATGGGTCCACGTTTTAGTGTGAGATTCAGTAGTTGACCAGTTGGCCTTATTAGAATGGTTCTCTACCTGAACTTTAAGAGGCTTCCAGTATGAACCCAGACCAAAAAAAAGGGGACCAAAAAAAAAATTTTCACTTGAGACAAAGGGAAATTTTTTAAATATTTTAAAACATGCTATCCATCTTGATTGAAACTGCATTATTGGTGTGAACTCCAAATGTACAATGCAAGAAATATATGTATACATATGCAACCCTGAGTCTGTTCTGGGATGGTTGAAAATCAAAAATGTTCGTTGAATTAGACGTGAACTAAGTTTGCTTGTTTATGTTTTATTGTTGGTTACTTATTCAAAGAAAAGAAATGAAACCTTATGCCAGTTGGAATTGATATTCACTAAAGCAAAATAAACAATAACAATTGAATGAATCTTTAAAACACACCAGATTAAAAAAGGGGCAAAGATCAAATCTAGTGTGAGAAGAAAAAGGATATACTGGTTGACACTCATATGAACAGATAGGTAGACAGACAGTCTTATATTAAAGCTAGATATGTAGATTGTAGATAGATCGATATATAAATAGATCGATAGATCGATAGATAGATTAGAACATAACAGATTGTTAGATAGACTGACGATATGTTTTAGATGATATATAGACTAGAAATACAAGGTACAGATTGACTGATTGATAGATAAAATAATTGAGATTTATAGATAGATCAGATGATGTAGATAGATGCTATAGATAGATGGATAGATAGATAGAAAATAGATGCAATAGATGATAGACCGATCGATAGATAGATAGATAGATGATATAGATGATGAATGATAAATAGATGGATAGATAGATATGATAGATAGATAGATAGATAAGATGGATAGGTAGATAGATGAACGATAGTACGATTGATAATACATTCAAAAGAAATGTTTAGATAGAATTATGAGAAATAATTATAAACAATGTTTCCACAGTAGTCATTCATATCTTATCTTGTAATCTTCTTACACATTTAGTGTTAGTACAGTGGTTCTCATATCTTGTAAACCTCGTTAACTTATTTTGAAATGATTTCCCAAAACTTAGATTATTCACTCAAGTCTCATCAACTAAATACATTTTTGTTTATTAAATTATTTTTTATCCCCTTCTTTTTAAAGCCGAGTCGTTTTATAAGAGGATCATGAATTACAAAAAGTTTGAAAAACTTTTCTATTACTGACACATCGACAAGTTGTTGATAAGTCAAAATAATATTAATGAAAAGTTTTCACTTTACCCACCCCCCTTACTTCTTCCTAATAAATAAACCACAACTCAATAATAATAATAATAATAATAATAAAAACCAAATCGCCTTAAAGGAACAAGCTCTTTAATGTATTTGTTTTATCTTTTCCTTTTATTACTTTCCTTCTCTCTTTATTCTCAAGCCTACCTGAGAATTCTGTTCCCTATGTTTACCTGAAAAATCTGTAATGCTGACATCATCTACCTGTCTCCTCGAGACATTAGCAGAAAACAAAAGAGCGCTTGGGCCACATTCCAAGAGTTGGGCGCCCTCGATACCAAAAGGTGAGGGTAACTGTCTGACTCTTGAGACGCACTATTAAGTATTGCACGAACACGTATTGTGTAAGCAGTGCTTCTCAAGGTGGTGATGCCGCTGCCCCCGGGGGGGGCGTGGAATTTCGAAAAATTATATATTTAAGCAATCTAAACCAAAAAAAAATAGGGGGGCGCGACATATTGATTGGCGTTCCAAGGGGGCGTGACTTCAAAAAAAGTTAAAGAAGCACTGGTGTACAGTACCGGCGGTTGATTCAACGTTGTTCAATCTTTGGGACAATCAAAAACATGAGTTAAGTGTTTCTGAATGCCCGCTTACTCTGGCTCAGCTTCTGTATATGACGGTTTATGACTTCGAGGCAAAAAGCTGATTATAGGGTTCTACCAGTTATTTGTTGTCCATGTAGTCCAGGGGTCAGCAAACTTTTGAGACGGAAGAGCCAAAAGTTATAATTAACAATTTCCTCAGTTTTTAAAGAGCCACTAAATTTGTTGTTTCAATATTACGGTATTTGATTATGATTAGGTATATACAATAATATAATTATTATTATTTGCGCATGGAATTGGAAGGCCACAATTTGACATCGAAAGAGCCGCAATTTGACATCGAAAGAGCCGCATGCGACTAGCAAGCCGTAGGTTGCCAGAACCTGGTGTAGCCCACCATGGTTTGCAGTGTTGTTGTGTGAATGTATTATAAACGGTGTTTTGGTGTTGCTCTCAGATGCGGCCTTACCACTACGCGAGGGCGCTAAGGCGGACATCGTTTGCGTTCCCTGTATAAGGCCTGGAACAAACATTGGGTTTTGTTACCGCTAGACTACACAAATACTTAAATGAAGGGCCCATCTGAGACCCTGGGGAAGGGGATTGGGGTAGTTTCCTGCGGCTACTTCCAAAGAGAGCTTGTGCTGAATTGATCAGATGGGGATTAAGGTAGGTCCCCCCCAACTCCACTCGATGCAGAAGAAAACATTGAACTTTGCAGGGCTTCTCACAATTCAATGGCGTCCCAGGAACGTACCTGGAGCTGACAATAAACCCGCATGCGGGGTCTGTTTTAATAGTAAGTTATTTTTTTTTGGTATTCAAAGCTGCAATTTTTAAAAAAATGTGAATCTGTAATATAGCTTATCTCTATGTTTATATTTAACAATCCATGTTTGCAGTGTGTACCAAAGTCTCCCAATATACAAACCTGAATCACCGGATTTTACATTATCTGCCCCTTTTATCGACAGTTTGTTCTCTGATTCACTTTGTTATCACTTTCCGATTTACGCAAACCCGTAGCGTTCAGGGATCAGGAGGACACCCCCCCTGCGTTTATCTACCCCCCTCTGCTTATTTCCTGCTATACTAGTAAAACGTATTACCATGTCCCCTGCTATTACCTGACCCCTGCTGTGAATGCCTGGCCTCTGCTGTAGAATTTTCTACGCCTCCCCATTCCCCTCCCTCCCCCCTACCTGGATTGTCAAGTAATTCATTAAACTCCTACATGGTGAGTACTAATAAGTACTATATTCACCCAACTAAGTTCTCAGGAGTCTCAGACAATACATACATATTATTTAATTAATATCTACAGCCAAGAGTTCTCCCCATTGATAGGATATCTCTTCAGTTTAAAAAAAAAATTCTCAGTAAAAAGTTACAGTCAATGCAAGATCTATATTTCCTTTGAAAGTAACTTTGCATACAGCATACTTGCTGCTCTGTAAAATCTGGACCTAACAACTAACCACCCAGACAGACACATTCTATTAATGCCATACCCATGACTTGTACTTATATCTTTTGACTCATATTTTCTATGATGTTGCAATAATATAAAATGTAAAGTTCTCCTTCAAGCCCCTAAAGGCTCAGCGTGTCAGACGAAATGTCAGAATCTTCGTACATCAATGAAAAATTGTGTGGTTCGCAGCAACCCCCAAGTAGCCGAATTTCTTCCCAGACTTGTTGGCATTCACCAGACCTGAAAAAAAAATCCAAAAGTTCTCACTGAGGTTTGGGCCCGGGACTCCTCCGGTCGAAATTCGTACGACCACCACTCACCACGCATGTTATCATTAAAGACTTCATTTAATCTCAACAACAAAACACGACATGGCTTGTTTTATTACATACAGTGGGATTCTACTTAATTGGGGACCGCCGCTTGTTTGGGACAAATCTCAAAGAAACCAAACCAAAAACCCATAGTGAATTGTATGTTTAAGTGGGAGCAACCGCTTCAATTGGGACAAAAGCCTCGGTCCCGATGTGTCCCAATTAAGCGGAATCGGTACAGTCATATATAACTATATATAAATCTCCGCTTCATTTCAACGTAGTGAATGTTCTTGCCCTACCCACATCTCACGCTCCATGACGTTTTACGAAGACAATATTTGCACCGCACCTGTTCAATCATGTCCACATCAATCTAAGTCAATCTACGATCAGTCATCAGAACTCTGCACTTTTGCTCACGCTAACTTTGTGAGTCTGGCTTTCAAAATGTTCATCATCACATTCTAAAAACTTTTGAATTTACATAAAAAAAAATAATAAAAGCATAGCTGACTAGTTCATAAGGTGATGTTATCATTTCTAGGTTTCAATATGTTATAAATTAATTCTCTAATCCCCAGTCATAAACAATAGGTTGATCTTCTCAACTTATATAGTTTCTAATGTTTATAAATTAACTCTCTAGAGCTTCAAATCATAAAAAATAGTTGATGCCTTATCTGTTTATAAGTTTCAATAATTTCCCATACAAATTACTCTCTATAGCTTGATCATAAACAATAGTTGATGTTATCTGTTATGACTTTCAGTATTTTATAAATTAACTCACTAGATCCCAGTCACAAACAATAGTTGATGTTATCTTTCATTGGTTTAAATTCTGGGCTGTTGATTAAGCTGCGTTAATTTACGATTAACTCGTCTAAAAAAAAAATTGCGATTAAAATTTAACGCAACATACTTTTTAAATGCGTTAATTTGAACAAAATTCTTAAGAGTTCACCACGTCGAAAAATTGCCTACTTTTTTACTCAATGATTTGAAGTTAAAGTCTGTTCACATATGAAAGTAGATCTACCACCCCTACCCTGTCGCATTTCAACACACACCCTCACCCCCAGGTATGTCGACTAAACCCCTATAATATAAAATGACGATGTTTTTGTTATATAACCCTTCGACAATAAACCTTATGCTCCATATTTCACAGTTGATGTAAAAAGTGAAAAGTCAATCAGTTGATTTACATTATATACTATAGTGTATTGGTGGAGGTACTACAGTGTATGCTGAAGATAAAAAACAACAGATGTATAAAGAACTCATTATAATAGCAAGATCAAAATAACGAGATGCTAGAAATTGTGTATCATCATTTTTTTGCGCATAATTTTGTATTGCATTTTGATAATACAGTATCTAACCGGTCACGTCTGCTAAAGCTGCACTAATAGTTTCATATACATGATACTGCAATCAGACATGATCTAACTTAACTATAGGCATACATCTTTACACGAGACTGGTTGTATTTTCCAGGGGAATTGTGTGATACTGAGTTAAATTTAACATTTTATATAGGGCCGTTGATTAATGTAATTAAAGTGTAATTGATGCGTTAAAAATATGCAATTAGATATTTAACACAAAGACCTATTGCATTAAATTTTACCCAAATCCTGTTATTGCAGAAAAGAAAATCAGTAAATAACCCAATTCTATAACCAGATCATACAAGATTTTAAAAAAAAGGAAAAAACCCGAAAACTAAAACTTTCAGTCTACATAAAATTACATCAGCGACATGACCTTGAAACAATAGGATTGTCATTTCTTAATTCTAATGTATGACCTTGAATGATGCAATTAGTTAACATCTGACATCCTTCTAGAAAGCTTGGTTGATGGATTCTATGATTTGAAAGCCGTGGAAGTCATGTGTAAATTTGTTATGGGACGGAGTTTGTACGGCGGTTAAGGTCTAAAGCCTTAAGTGACATCATCAAATAACCAGTGTGGGGGGGGAAACGCTGCTAAGTGTCAAAAATGTAACGGGGGGAAGGGGAGTTAAAAAAACGCATTAATAATGAGAAGTGAGCATCTACTCTGCTGGCTCTACTGTTATGATTATCTAAGAAAAAGCACACAATATGAGATATCGAAATAACATGTGTTTTTCAGGGATCGTTAGTGGAGAGAGGTCTGCTTACGTTGCTGGAGGGTAGGGTAAACAAAACTTTCGCATGGCGGCGAAGGTTGCAAAATATGACAGCGGAAGGGGGAACATGGGTTGACATACGTCAATTACAGCACGAGAAAGCACATATTTAGCACTGTTGATGGTTGATCAAAAAACAGATTCACATCGCTGACGTGATTGATACATGTCAATAAATCCGTCTCAGTCACTAACCTTCAATTATGTAACATATATGCTCAATGATCAATAAATCTGTAACAATTAATTACTACCTCATTCGTAAATTAAATCTGACTTGTTTATGCCTGCCATTTTTATGATATGATATTATGACATACTAGTTTGAATACAGGCAAATGTATTATATTGTTTCGATTAAAATGTGCGATAATTGCGATAAATTTTTTAATCATGCGTTAATTTAGATCAATTTTTTTAGTCGAACAACGGCTCTAGTTTAAAATGTACATAGTTACTTACGGCATTCCAACGAATACGATAAACTTCCAAGTTATCATAATAAACGTTTACGTTAGAGTGGCTGGGATATGTTGTCAAGGAATGGCCGGGTTAATATTGTTCAAAGAAATAGCACGGGATAATATTGTCCAGAAGTAACTGGGATAATATTAATGATTGTCCAGGAATGGCTGAAGGATGGTAATATTGTCAAGAGAATGGCTGAGGATAATATGGTGTCAAAAGAGATGGATGGGATAATATTGTCCAAGAAATGGCTGGGATAATCATTGTCAAGAAATGGCTGGATAATATGGTCAAGAAAATATGGGATAGAGATAAAGAAATATGGTCAAGGAATGGCTGGGATAATGTTAACATTAAGAATGGATGGGATATGTTAGTCAAGAAAGGCTGAAACGAGATCAATATTGATCTGGGGAATTGATGAGATAATATTGTCAAGGGATGACTGGGATATCTCATCTAAGAAATGGCTGGGATAATATTGTCAAGAAATGGCTAGGATAATATTGCATTAAAGGCTGGGATAATATTGTCCGAATGGCTGGGATAATATTGTCAAGAAAGGCTGGGATAATGTTGTCTAAAAGTAACTGGATAATATTGTCAAAGAAATGGCTTGGGATAATATTGTCAAGAAATGGCTGCTATATTCATTTATTTTTCTCAGGATTGAGCTTAAGCCTCGTAATCTCTTGAAATATTTTACAATCTACTTTATTTTACATCTTTAGCTTTGAAAATAGTTCGCTCTATGCCAGTCACAAAAGAAGAGGTACCCTAAAAAACATATCGCTGGGATGGAGGAGGGTCTGAGGGTTACGTTTTGTGTGTTCAGATATACAATAACTTGGTGGCCGTTGTATATGCGAGTGTCACAGCTGTCGGAGATTTTAAAAGGGCCCCCACTTTCCCGACCTAGTGCCTTCTATTACTCCTGACCTGGTTCGATCAGTCAGTTGATAATGAATGTCATTTGTTTACGGTCTATCGATAACGATCTAAGGGTTTATTTTCTGTAACGAAATAAAAATGTTTTTGATGATGGTCTGGTGTTTTTTTAAAAAGCTTTCATAAACATATCACATAGAAAACAAAGCTTTTTAAAAAAGCAGAACAATATCAAATACTATTATCAAGGAATCTCCTTTTACATTATCAATGGATTGTATATCTATCTGTACTATATCGAAGTGGTCGCAAAATAGGTGGTTGAGAAACACGTTACAGTTCTACATACAGTACAAAAATACGCAACGAAGTCATTTGATCAAAATTTAGTGAAATATTAAATAGTTTAACTATTTTTTTTAACTGCCACCATTGGAGAAGTACACACATTGAGCCATTATAATCTCGTGCTCTCCGCTTTTTTGTCTGAATCCGTTACAATTTTTTATTTGCCTTTAAATAATGCTCTGAGGTACTATATATATATATTCTGTAAAAAAGGTTTATATTTTTATTTTGAAACTAGCCTTGACATTCGTTTACATTAATCTGAGACACAAAAATCGCATAGAAAATGTACGTTCTATTTCTGGAAAAGGGTGAAACCAATCTTTTAATCAATCAATCATTCATTCGAAATGTATTTACCTTGTCTTGGGTTATCTGTCATGAGATAAGTGTTGGTTTTTTTTCCCCGTTGCTCAGCAACCTGAAATATTCAGAAGTGTTTATTGTTTAGTACTGTGCATCTACAGTTGTTTTTTTTTTTTTTTGTTTTACTCTCAGTTTGAAATATTACTTACACTATTTAACATTACCGAAAAGGCGGTTACCATAGAGCGATTAGTCTGGCCGCCCCCCAACTTCAGTAATCAATCCGATGGGTACGATACTTGCAGCTACGAAATAAATGCGAGATAAATTACAAGCCACTTACAGTTTGGAGACTATACAAATGTTGTACGTCTGGTCTAGATCTGTTTGATCTCACTGCAGTGCGAGTGACTCTAGATATAAATTCATAAAAACGTTTATCTATTTTTAGTTTGGAAACATTCACTGGAGTGAATCACATGCGGATATTGGATCACTCACTACACATGTATTGTTACTAGGGAAATAGTAAATATCAGATACTGAGCCACAATGCGCAGCATTTATTAAGTAATGAATGGAATTGAGTCTTTAGTTATATCTACCAGTCCGTTGGAATACAGACATCTTCTGTTCGTAACTTCCAAACACATAAACATTCATTTGATTAGGTTTCATTTTTTATAAAGCGCTTGCCATAGACCAAAACTGAATCTATTTCTTTCTTTATCACTGTATCTCCAATTTTTTATTATTACACAGAAATGTTTTAGCATCCATTCTCTTCTTTCTTTTTTTTAAAGTATCTTCACCTTCAATTCGTTGAATGTAGTATACACTTCCTCGTGAAATTTTTCTTTCAGTTTTTCAAAGTCCTATCAACTTATCTCTTTATCACTTATCATTTTATTATCATCATCCCACCCCCCTCTCACCACCACCCGAAACCCTCACACAGACACTAACACTCACACACAAATTATACCTGACCCAAGATCATACTAAACCCAGATCCTCCTCCACCCATCAGCCCAGAGACAAAATCCAGCCTACCAGGTATTCACTTATCTCACTGTGTGTGTGTGTGTGTTGCCTTTGATACGAGTCTCAGTAAGTTGAACGAAAACAAAAAAAAAAAAAACTATCAGAGAGAAAACACACCGGGATAGTTTATTTTCATGTTTCTCCAAACAGAGTCCAATAAAATAAAATATTATTATTTATTTTCGTACTTGTGTACATATTATTCCTGAGATCTAATGACGTCTACCACATTTGTTATATTTTAAAAAAAAACTCTACAAGCTATAGAGCGAAAAAAAAAAATTATTGTCATTACATCAATTAGATGTCGGCCCCTAACACCTTCACACAACACACACAAGCAATAACATCCACAATACTTTCGACTTACTGCCTCATTGAAAATTTTTTTCTATTTATTTACTCACTTTTAAAAAAATGTCAGCTCATTTCAATTTACGTTATTTACAGAACTTTCACAAAATTCAATTTTCTAAAAAAAGGGAATTCATTTTTATTTTAACCGGCAAAAACATAGGCTGCCTCCCCCTTTCCCCCTCCCCCCCCCTCCCCCCCGTCCCCCCATCGCCATTTCTTTTTCTATTCCAAAGCTCTGCACGTTCTACAAAACTCTGGCTAACGATGGTCGGTTGTTACCTACTATATGTTCCATCAATGTACCCAGCCTCAGTGAGTCGTACGTGTGGCTGGAATCCTGCAAGGAAGGAATGATACAGAGCGTGCGGGACTTGATAAGGCATTTAACGTCTGCTAATTTCGCTTCCTCCTCAAACTCATACATGTATCTATTTGGTGTCATCTAAAGCCTGCTTGAGTGAAATAATTTATTGTGAGTGTACTGAAACAGTTTAGTTTGGCCCGTTCCGTACATCCCATACGCAAATCTTTCTTTTAATCTTATGTTGTAAGGTGTTCTGGTACACCAGCATAAGGTGAGGCACTAATTACTTAACACTTTTTTTTTTAAATTATAATGATTATATGTACCAAGAATTGTTCAGATGGTTCGAGAAGATTAAAAAACACTAAATAGTCTTACAATATTACAAATTATGATTGTTACTGTGAACTGCCATATCTACCTTTTTTTTTTCCTTTGACTGTAAAATAAGGTAAGACTAACTTAATTATATTTAAATTTTTATGTTTAGCTAGAAGACTCACTTTATCTATAACTAAGGACTATCACGTATCTTCAACTAAAGAATTACTTATTTGCAACTGCAAAAATAAAGTAATCTATAACTGAAAAGCCATATCTATTAATGACTTTATGTCTATACCTTAAAGAATCTAGTATCTATAACTAAATTTTTTTTTATCTATAACTAAATACTCACGTATCTACTAACTAAAGCTCATGTATCTATAACTAAGATTACGTATCTATAACTAAGACTCATCAATAATTAATGTCTAAAATATCTATAACTAAAGACTCACTTATCTATAACTAAAGCTAACATATATAACTAAAGACTTTCTTTCTATAACTAAAAGATAATATTTCAATACTCATATTATCTACTCACTATGACTCTTATTAATTAGATACTCATTTTTTATCACCTTTAAAGACATATATATTAAGTGCCTCGTAGAGACTATCCGGATAAAACGGATATTTAAATTATTAGAAATATTACACTGTACTGCACTAAACTCCAAGATTCTTTACAAAACAATTTAAACTTGTCGACACAATTAATGTTTAGAAATTTTATTTTTTATAACTCATCATATTTAGTGGGTGGGATTGGTTGGGGAACTGACTAGACACTTATTTAGGGACATGCGGGTGCAATTGCCCTGCGGTACTACAATTAATTTCTTATAAAATGATTTCTGATATAGTTTCCTACAAACTGGTTTTTTTTTTTTAGCATACCTTAACAGAAGTTTTAGTGGTTTCGTTTTTAAAAGAAAAGTTGCTTTTTCGGTTGAAGTTGTGACCTGGGATCCATTTTACAAAGGTTATCAAAGGCCTAAATAGAATACCAAACTTCTGTTGGCTTCATAGCTAATGTACCATTTTGGCTTTATAACACGTGTTAAGCTCACTATATTAATATACCTGTTAATGGCTATATTAACACAGATCTCAACCTTAGACTCTCAGATCTGAGTCATTCTGGCTTTATGTATTCAGAATGAAAAGAAGAGAGAGAGAGAGAGAGAGAGAGAGAGACAGCAGAGACAGAGAGAGAAGAGGGAGAGAGAAAGAGAGAGAAGACAGAGCGACAGAGAGAGAAGTGAGAAAGAGAGAGAGAGAGAAACAGTAGTATTTTACATACTTTTTACATTTTTTACGTGGATATTTGTGGCCCAACAAAGACCCCCCCCCTGTTAAAATTACATGACCGATCATCAACGCATAGATGAATGAAAAATTTATTGTAACGGTCTGGCAAATAATGTACAGAGCACTTTGTGTCTTTAAATATAATTTACATATATATTTCTATTATATGGTTCTGTTACACTAACTTTCAGGTCAAACGCGATTTTTTATAAATATTTTTTATCTTCTAGAAACTTTGCAAAATCTGAAAAAAATTTCTGAAAAAAGAAATTGTAATTACTGAAAAACTCAAAAAAATATTTTACGATTCAGTTTTTTTTGTTTGCAGATGCAAAGTCAAAAATTGATTGTTACTCTATACATGAACTCATTAGTATCACAAAATGATCAGAGGTATGATACTACATATTTATTTTACCAAAATACCTAATCAATCTATAATTAAATTTTATTTACCAATACTTATTACCTGTTACTTGTAACCTTGACTTTTACATTTCTTCATTAGTATTACTAAAATATTTATTACATGATCCACTGTAACACATTAGATAGTAGTGAAGAATATCACAAAACTCTATAACATTTATCATAACAATCATCCGCTATGCTGATGAGCATTCCATATAGTCGAAACCAAACATAAATCCTGATTAGTTATTGTTTTTATTTTTTTTAAATATCAAGTTTATATTTTTCCCCTTCGTACACAATTTCTTTATTAAATCTTTACATATAGTAATAGGATTGGGGGGCACTAAAATTTTTTTTTTTGATTTTTGAGGTTTTTTCCTGCTAATGAATTCAGTGACTGGCCAATTAGCTTACCTAGAACATGAAGAAGGAAATCTAAATGAGGTATCGTCAGGTTTCTATTACGGTCAGAGAGAAATTCCCTTCCCACCACACCCTCACCCCCACGTTTGATGTTTAACCCTAACCATTATGAGTTCTGTGATTATACATGTTTGATTATGCTGCAAATTAACTTTGCAAATACACTGCCCATCAGTACACATCAACACTGCTACTAATTGGCCCCCCCGGTGACAAAAGTGGAAAAGGGGAAGGGGGGAGAAGGTATGGAGCATGTTGATTGCTCTTCCTCATCAGCATAGATCGAGTCATTTTAAAAAGTTATTCACTCTGGAAGGTTTTCTCATCAATGGTAAAAATGAATTACTGAATCTGCGAAAGGTATTTGGCTTTGGAGTGCCAACAAGCGTTATTTTCTGCCTCTTTTTAACTAGTCATTTATTTTCCTGATTCATTATTTATTCATTATATTGTTTATTCTTTACTGTTTCTGAGTCTATTAATTTTTTTTTCGTTGAATTTAAACATTTCCAAAAATTTCTAAATTTTATTTTATTTGTTACTTTTTGTTTATTTATAGTTTCATCTATTTCCATTTATTATAACAACATTTTGAATCTACTGTTTAAAATATAACAACTTCTTCCTGATTAGGGCTTTACGTTTACTTTGTGTTTTGCGTTTTTTTTTTTTCCCAAATCTCTCATTCAAAAAAAAGACATCAATCTATGTTCCAACTAGGAATTATCAAGTCATGTACGGATGACTGTATACATTATGTATGCAACTGAACACGTAAATCTCTCGATCCCAGACTTTGATGTGAGGAGTTATGACGTGAACTTGACAAAAAAAGCTGAAAATGACATATTTAATATCTGAACGTCATCGCCGGACTTCATTATCTCGTGGAGCTGTTCCTCAAGGTGCAGAGGGGGGGAGGGATTCCAGGAGTGCCATCCTTCAAGTCGCATATAGCAATCCATCTATCGGGGAAACTTACATGTCGATGTTTATTTCTTGACATAGGAATCGAGAGGTGAAACTTTTTTTTTAAGTGGGTCACTAATTGCAAAAAAGTTTGAGAAGCGCTAATATAGTTCGACCCCTTACTATGCAAGGAAAAGAAATTAAGCTCTTGTGATATTGTGTATTTCTAGAGTTGTTGTGTAGATGTGTGAGTTAGTGTGAATATTGATTGTAAAACTGCGTTCGTGTGTGAGTGCTAGAATATGTTATGGTGTATGTGCGTATGCTTTAATATGTGAAAGTTGATACGTATGTGTGTCTATGTGAATGACTGGAACAATGTGTATATGTAAGACTGAACTAAGATGTAGGACTGTAATCATTTGT
Source organism: Bulinus truncatus (assembly GCA_021962125.1). Classification (NCBI taxonomy): domain Eukaryota; kingdom Metazoa; phylum Mollusca; class Gastropoda; family Planorbidae; genus Bulinus; species Bulinus truncatus. The sequence continues at coordinate 28,647 of JAGDYQ010000135.1, forward strand.
ACTCCTGTACTCATATGCACTGCTGTACTCACATGCAGGATGTACTCATATGTACTACTTCACTCATATGTAAGACTGTTACCCATATGTAAGACTGGACCCATATGTAAGACTGGACCCAAATGCTAGACTGTACTCATATGTAACATTGTACTAAGATGCCAAATGTGTTTATTTGTAAGACTGTACTGGCGTGAATGTGTTCAACTGTACTGACGTGTATGTGTGTACGGCTGTAATGGCATGTACCTGTATTCAGTGGCGTCACTAGGAGGTGCGGGGGTGCGGGGTTTTGGACCGCACCGAGTGACACTCTCACGAGGGTGACAAACGACTTAAAAATATCTAGTTTTAGGCCTATATTCTAAAAATCATTCAAACCGTATTTAATTTTCATAAATAAATAAAAATATCTCCGATTATTAACAGACACTGCTACTTTTTATTATTAATTATTTTAACGCACCGGTTCCGGATACGTCCTAAAGATGAACTCTTATGATTTAAAGTTATTTTCTTTTCGCGGGAAATTGCATAACCGAGCCATTTTTTCCGATTATATATTAAAATTGTAGCTGGCGCGCTGGCGAGTGGGCTAATCGTTTGGCCGTGACCCATTTAGGGCTAACTGTATGCGGGTTCGATTCCTCTCAGAGGCATATATTTTTTTTTTCCAGATTTTTTTTTTCAGAATTAGGGTTAGGGGTAGGGTTAGGGTGTGGAGCAATACCTACTGATGGTCCCAAAAAAAATATATCTCCCATTATTAACAGTAAATGACGTCATCAACGTCTGCAGTAAATAAGAGTTCTCATTCATTCTGTTTACTGACGTCATCAAAGTTTGCTAGACGTATCCCGAAAAAAAATACGTTAATACGTCTTAGACATGTCAGGAGCCAGTACGTTACTTTATAACAAAGTATTGGTATACTTTTCGACCTATATGTATTAATTGTCTTCAAAATCACACATTTAAAACGGAAAAAATAATAAAGTCGCGCATGCGCATATGGAATTGTCGAAAAATCTTGATTCCGGGGTGTCATGAAGAGCATTTTGGTTGTTTGTTTATTTCTTTAATTGACCTTTTTACATTATTGCTTTGTTGGTGAGTACATATTCAGGCTTTAAATATATTTAAATTTCACACAAGGGCTTGCCTTTAAAAAAAAATACTTACATAATCTTTTTTCATTAATTAAATTATATTCTTGCGAAAGACGATATTTTACTTCCCTCCATCTGATATCTTTTGAAACAAATTTCTGATCAAAGACGTCTCGCACGTATGCATAATGCTCACCTTCATTCCATGTCCACGGTCACAGCTCTCGTTCTTCACCAACTCACTCATTAAATACATGAACAAAATATAAATCATAAAAACACAATATCGACAGATGGCGTTGTTTACAATTTCAAAACTTTTCTTCTTCTTTTGCCCCCTCTGGGATTTTTTTTTCTCTTTTAAACTCAGCCATGATATCTAAACTGTGACTTATGAATTAATATGCAAAAGGAAGTTTCAAAATGTCTGTTTTTCCAAGAATATTGTTGCTGATACATTTTTAACTATGTTATCTGTTACAGTGATTTTTT
>JAGDYQ010000135.1:30747-90246 GCA_021962125.1 Bulinus truncatus
GTCTAGGACACATACTTGTCGTGGATCTGATTGCCATGTACGGCGTTACAGAAAGGACATATACACCCCAGAACTTTGGAACAATTAAATGTATTCTACAAACTGATCACAGAAGCTTACTATGAAGATAAAAACAAGCTTGTATACACCACTTGGTTCTAACCATCAACCTTTGACATGTCAACAAAATCGGGAAGTCCCGGTTTGTGGAATTTACCTCCAGCTTGCTGAGATGCTCTGGTTGGAGAAAGCTTAAACAGTCAATTGCAAGCAGTAAAAACAGAAGAGATAAAAAGATACATGTCCAAAAATTGAAGCTTTTCGGGGCATTGTATCAAATGAAGTCCATTCGTCGTATCACTAGCGTTATATTAATTAAGATACTTTTATGTTCTATCATGCTGTGGTATTAAGAGACATAGGTAAATGAAGATGGATGGTGTGACTTAAACGATTGTTAAACATACAGTGTTGTGTTGTGTTTGTCAGTGTTTAAACATATTTACTTCATGCGTCCTCTTTCTTAATTAGACATTTCCCTTCCCACCTCCGCAATTATGTTCTAATTAATTTTGATTAAAAGATCATTGAAGTATTTTATATGTTCGACTATTGCTATTCTTGTACACTTGAATTTTAAATTTGGGGTACAAGCTATTTCTCGTCAGTGGACGGCTGCTAGTTTGTTTGTTTATTTTTTAATCAATATCTTCAGAGGCAGAGTAAATGGTGGGCGCATGAGCGAACACGTGGGTCCCAAATTGTCAGGGCCCCCAGAAATCCCAAATCTATAAGGAATTCATTTTATTTTTGATGGCAAATTTTTTTGTAGGATCACTTTATTTACCAGAGATGTGTGTGGTTTAAATCGATTACATATTTTGGAGTATTTATACTTTTACTTACATAGGTCAATACTTGGTGATCAGAGATGCGTTAATGATTTTAATCGATTACATATTTTGGAGTATTTATACTTTTACTGTGCATGGCCAATACTTGGTAGATCAGAGATGGGTGTGATTTTAATCGATTACATATTTTGGAGTATTTATACTTATTGCTTGCATGGTCAATACTTTGCCAGATCAGAGATGGGTGTAATTGTAAATCGATTACATATTTTGGAGTATTTATACTTTTACTTGCATGGTCAATACTTGTAGATCAGAGATGGGTGTGATTTTAATCGATTACATATTTTGGAGTATTTATACTTGTACTTGCATAAGTCAATACTTGGTAAGATCAGAGATGGGTGTGGATTTTAATCGATTACATGATATTTATATTTATACTTTTACTTGGTATGGTCAATACTTGGTAGATCAGAGATGGGTGTGATTTTAATCGATTACATATTTTGGAGTATTTATACTTTTTTACTTGCATGGTCAATACTTGGTAGATCAGAGATGGGTGTGATTGTAATCGATTACATATTTTGGAGTATTTATACTTGTACTTGCATGGTCAATACTTGGTAGATCAGAGATGGGTGTGATTTTAATCGATTACATATTTTGGAGTATTTATACTTTTACTTGCATGGTCAATACTTGGTAGATCAGAGATGGGTGTGATTGTAATCGATTACATATTTTGGAGTATTTATACTTGTACTTGCATGGTCAATACTTGGTAGATCAGAGATGGGTGTAATTGTAATCGATTACATATTTTGGAGTATTTATACTTGTACTTGCATGGTCAATACTTGGTACATCTCTCGTATTTCCTTCTGCGTACCGTAGGAAGGGGGGGGGGGTTCAACCGACATTGCATCACGTGAGGGACCCGGGATTTTTTTCTAGTTTTCGGTATCAAATCTTGAAGAATTTAGTTAAGGCTTATTAAGATGTGAACCTGACAAGAGAAAGGTAATAGGGTATTGTACTTTTCTCACAATCACCACAGTACTTCATCAGTGCTGAAGGCCTAACAAGCTTAAAGATAATCTGCATTAAATCTTATGGTGGAATTTTACATATTATGGTCCAATTTTACAAATTATGGTCCAATTTTGCATCTTATGGTCCAATTTTACATCTTATGGTCCAATTTTACATTTTATGGTCCAATTTTACATTTTATGGTCCAATTTTGCATTTTATGGTCCAATTTTGCATCTAATTAGTAAACACAGTAAACACAGATAGTAAATACATTTTCAGTAAGGCATAATATTTGAAATGCTAAAGTAGTTACTAGCGTTATACTGAGATACTTTTATTTTGCTGTGGTATTAAGAGACATAGGTAAATGAGGATAACCCCATTACTTCGACCAAATTTGTGAGGACTAGGTACTGCTCTGGTTCATATCCAAATGAATATAAAAGCGAACGGTAAACGGTAAGGGGGGGGGGGCAAGCTATCAATAAGAAATAATTATTTTAAGGGTTTAATAATATGTCAGCAGAAAGGGGGAATAACAAATAACAATTGAGTAGCAGACGTGGGGAAATAGACTCGTCTGCCAATGGCTACAAACACGAAATTCTGACTGCACTTGCAATACAAACACGTATTCTTGACTGTATTTGCAATACAAACACTTATTCTTGACTGTACATGCAATAGGAACACTTATTCTTGACTGTATTTGCAATGCAAACACTAACTCTTGACTGTAATTGCAATACAAACACGTATTCTTGACTGTACATACAATACAAACACTTATTCTTGACTGGACATGCAACACAAACAATTATTCTTGACTGTATATACAATACAAAACGCGCGTATGGATACAAAAATAGTTCGACTTTGAGCAGAGGCGGATTCAATGACTGCCGTCGTCACAGTGTTTTCTAGGGCAACGATTCAAAGACTCGCGCCCAAGGCTCCAACATTGTGTGTTTACTTTTGGATCTGTTCCCCCGTATATTGGGAGGGAGCATGGGGCTATTAATGGGCACCACATAAAAGACATTGTGGGAAAAACGATGTCAAGGTCGAAGAATAAAACTAGTATTCACCTAATGACCTCCCCCTAATGACCTCACCTAATGACTTCACCTAATGATTTCAAAAATAATTTCACCTAATGACCTCAACTAATGACTTCACCTAATAACCCCCCTAATGACTTCACCTAATAACCCCCCTAATGACTTCACCTAATAACCCCCCTAATGACTTCACCTAATGACTTCAAAAATAAAATCTCCCCCCCCCCGCCATTTCCACGACGAGATGCAGCCAACTAGTTCGATGTGTAAAGTCCCTGAGTGGATGAGATGAAATCTCTTAGATCCTATAAACCACTAATGGGACGGTTTTTATGGTGCCCTTCTTTCATCCCCACCATAGCCGATAGTGCTATGGCTATGGAGGCACCACGGGAGATATATCGGGAACTTAAGCCAAGACCTGAAAAATTTCCTTGGTCCTCACCGGGGATCGAACCAGGTACCTTCAGGTCGACAGTCGAGCGTTCTACCGCACCATCCGCACCATCCGTCCGCATACCTAGTTCGATAGCGCACAAGAACACCTCTGTTTCTTTTCACAGAAAGAGAGATAGAGAGAGATGGGAGGAGATGGAGAGAAAGAGTGAGGGGTGGGCTTCGTCTGACCTAAACCCACCTCTATCTATGAATACTTCATTCTTCTCTTCCACCAAATGTCTTTTCTTTAACTACTTATAGACATACGTAATATAGTCTGGGGTAGTGGTATTACTACAACTTGTCATGTCTCATATTGTGTGAAATGTCAACATCAGCTTACGTCTGACACCCCACCCCACAACACATTTGATTCGCTGTGTGACGTTGTTTTTTTTTTTGTTTTATCTTTTAAACTAAATTCTCTCACAAGTTGTTAGTAGCACCTGGCATAAGTTGTTAGTAACACCTGGCATAAGCGGCTAGTTTTGTTGTGATAGCCCCACCCACCTTTCAACCTATCTGCAGGGCAGCGTGACCCAACACTTCATGAAACCAATAGATCTCAGGACAGTGACGTAAAAGCACAATCTATAACCTTCAGCGAGAACACATTGGATTTCAACCAGCTGCATACAAAAGGGGTGTGGGTAGTGCGACCTCACTGGGTGCCTAACTACGTAGGGGGCGCCTAAAGTGCGCTGATAAATGTTTTTGCTTTTTTTCAGATTTGAGAGGAGGACGCCGAAAAATGCAACTCACACAGGGCGCCACAGACACTCGCTAAGGCTCTGGATTTAACAAAAAGTGATACGGATACATAAACAAATGTCTCGAACTCGTACATAGCTCATAACCCTGACCTTTGTATTGGACGGACCCCTTCCCACCCCCACCCCTCAATCTGTCACATAACCTGCTCGTCTAGAGATTAAGAAGTAACGCAGGCGCGTCTCCTGTTACAATGACAGGCACGTGTTCTGCTACATTGACGAAAACAACTCAAAGATCTAGTACAGTACAAAAATGTCCTTTAGTCAAACACTTTAATATATCATGTGCACATCTTGCTCTTCAAGGCCGGCAACACACACGCGCGAACGTGCACCAACCATTACAGTCACTTTGTTACACTTCACAACCCCACACAGTCACTCTTTTACACCCCACAACCAATACAGTCACTTTGTTACACACCACAACCCAATACAGTCACTCTGTTACACCCACACCCCCAAACAGACACTCTGTTACACCCCACAATCCAATACAGTCACTCTGTTACACCCCACAACCCAATACAGTCACTCTGTTACACTCCACACCCCCATACAGACACTCTGTTACACACCACAACCCAATACAGTCACTCTGTTACACCCCACAACCCAATACAGTCACTTTGTTACACCCCACTACCCAATACAGTCACTATGTTACACCCCACAACCCAATACAGTCACTCTGTTACACCCCACACCCCCATACAGACACTCTGTTACACCCCGCAACCCAATGCAGACACTCTGTTACATACTGAAACCCGACGCAGTCACTTTGTCTCACTCACACACGCCCCACACCGTCACCTTGTGACACACACCCCAACACAGTCACATTGTGTCACTCACGCACCCCCACACAGTCACTTCGTGTCACTCACACATCCACCTTGTGTCACTCACTCACCCCAACACAGTCACCTTGTGTCACTCACATACCCCCACACAGTCACCTTGTGTCACTCACACACCCCCACACAGTCACCTTGTGTCACTTACACACCCCAACACAGTCACTTCGTGTCAGTCACAAACTCACCTTGTGTCACTCACACACCCCAACACAGTCACCTTGTGTCACTCACACACCCCCACACATTCACTTCGTGTCAGTCACAAACTCACCTTGTGTCACTCACATACCCCAACACAGTCACCTTGTGTCACTCACACACCCCCACACAGTCACTTCGTGTCTGTCACACACCCCAACACAGTCACCTTGTGTCACTCACACACCCCCACACAGTCACTTTGTGTCACTCACACATCCACCTTGTGTCACTCACACACCCCAACACAGTCACCATGTGTCACTCACATACCCCCACACAGTCGTCTTGTGTGACTCACACACCCCCACACAGTCACTTCGTGTCAGTCACACACCCCCACACAGTCACTTCGTGTCAGTCACACACCCCCACACAGTCACTTCGTGTCACTCACAAACCCACCTTGTGTCACTCACACACCCCCACACAGTCACCTTGTGTCACTAACACACCCCCACACAGTCAACCTTGTGTCACTCACACACCCCCACACAGTCACCTTGTGTCACTCACACACTCCCACACAGTCACCTTGTGCCACTCTCACACCCCCATACAGTCACCTTGTGTCACTTACACACCCCCACACAGTCACCTTGTGTCACTAACACACCCCCATACAGTCACTTTGTGTCACTCACACACCCCCATACAGTCACATCGTGTCACTCACACACCCCCACACAGTCACCTTGTGTCACTCACACACCCCCATACAGTCACTTTGTGTCACTCACACACCCCTACACAGTCACCTTGTGTCACTCACACACCCCCATACAGTCACATCGTGTCACTAACACACCCCCACACAGTCAACCTTGTGTCACTCACACACCCCCACACAGTCACCTTGTGTCACCCACACACCCCCACACAGTCACCTTGTGTCACTCACACACCCCCACACAGTCACCTCGTGTCACTCACACACCCCCACACAGTCACCTTGTGTCACTCACACACCCCCATACAGTCATTTTGTGTCAGTCACACACCCCCAAACAGTCACCTTGTGTCACTCACACACCCCCACACCGTCACCTTGTGTCACTCACACACCCCCACACAGTCACCTCGTGTCACTCACACACTCCCACACAGTCACCTTGTGCCACTCTCACACCCCCATACAGTCACCTTGTGTCACTTACACACCCCCACACAGTCACCTTGTGTCACTCACACACCCCCATACAGTCACTTTGTGTCACTCACACACCCCCATACAGTCACATCGTGTCACTCACACACACCCACACAGTCACCTTGTGTCACTCACACACCCCCATACAGTCACTTTGTGTCACTCACACACCCCTACACAGTCACTTTGTGTCACTTACACACATTCACACAGTCACCTTGTGTCACTCACACACCCCCACACTGTCACTTTGTGTCACTTACACACATTCACACAGTCACCTTGTGTCACTCACACACCCCCCACACAGTCGCCTTGTGTCACTCACACACACCCACACAGTCACTTTGTGTCACTTACACACATTCACACAGTCACCTTGTGTCACTCACACACACCCCAAACAGTCACTCTGTGTCACTCACACACCCCAACACAGTCACCTTGTGTCACTCACACACCCCCACACTGTCACTTTGTGTCACTTACACACATTCACACAGTCACCTTGTGTCACTCACACACCCCCCACACAGTCGCCTTGTGTCACTCACACACACCCACACAGTCACTTTGTGTCACTTACACACATTCACACAGTCACCTTGTGTCACTCACACACCCCCCAAACAGTCACTCTGTGTCACTCACACACCCCAACACAGTCACCTTGTGTCACTCACACACCCCCACACAGTCACCATGTGTCACTCACACACCCCCACACAGTCACCTTGTGTCACTTACACACCCCAACACAGTCACCTTGTGTCACTCACACACCCCCACACTGTCACCTTGTGTCACTGACACACCCCCACACAGTCACCTTGTGTCACTCACACACCCACCTTGTGTCACTCACACACCCCCACACAGTCACTTTGTGTCACTTACACACCCCCACACAGTCAACTTGTGTCACTCACACACCCACCTTGTGTCACTCACACACCCCCACACAGTCACCTTGTGTCACTCACACACTCCCACACAGTCACTTTGTGTCACTCACACACCCCCACAGAGTCACCTTGTGTCACTCACACACTCCCACACAGTCACTTTGTGTCACTCACACACGCCAAGACAGTCACTTTGTGTCACTCACACACCCCCACACAGTCACTTTGTGTCACTCACACACCTACCTTGTGCCACTCTCACACCCCCATACAGTCACCTTGTGTCACTCACACACTCCCACACAGTCACTTTGTGTCACTCACACACCCCCACACAGTCACTTTGTGTCACTCACACACCCCCACACAGTCACTTTGTGTCACTCATACACCCCCACACAGTCGCCTTGTGTCACTCACACACCCCCACACAGTCACTTTGTGTCACTCACACACTCCCACACAGTCACCTTGTGTCACTCACACACCCACCTTGTGTCACTCACAAACTCCCACACAGTCACCTCGTGTCACTCACACACTCCCACACAGTCACCTTGTGTCACTCACACACTCCCACACAGTCACCTTGTGTCACTCACACACTCCCACACAGTCACTTTGTGTCACTCACACACCCACCTTGTGTCACTCACACACTCCCACACAGTCACCTTGTGTCACTCACACACCCCCACACAGTCACTTTGTGTCACTCACACACCCCCCAAACAGTCACCTTGTGACCTAGAGTTTTCTAAATTGTTCTGTCCGTAACAATGTGGGATATTTTCTAAACAATATTAAGCACATATATTATGATAGATAAGTTAACAACACAGTTAAAAGTAACAACCCAACATCAATGGTGTGCTATATTTATTTGTTTACTAAAAAAATGAGTAATGTGAGGGGGTCCAACAATTAATATTTTTTAATTGTTTACTTTTTTAATTGGTGACCTCACTGCAGGATTTACGTTTTGGTTACACAAGATATAGGTTAGGGCCCCCACAAAATGCCCGAGTGAGCGATTGTCATTTATACTTAAATAATTTGGCACTGACACATAATGTCTGGACTTATAAAGGGGCCCATTTCTCAAACAGCATAGGGCCTAATCAAGTCTAAATTCGGCACTGAGTGACCTGGCAGGTGGTACTTCAATCCCCAACGGGATTATTAAAACATCAAACATCAAACAACTGTTGAAGACATGTCGTAAGTATAAAGCCTACATTATGTGCATTGGTGCTTGCAATTAATATTTAGTATAGAGATTTATTTGAAGACATCATTTCTGTAAACATTCTAAATGTTTCAGGTTCAATGATTCCAGAGCCTCTCATATCATAATGTCGCCATCAACATAATCCTCGAGGTTATCACAAACTGGGAGGGCGGGGCTTTCAACGATTTTGCGGAGATAAACATTCAGACACGCCTACCAGAGCAATTGTTGGCTTACAGTTTAAATGGATTATGAACTGTAGGAAGTGTAAATGCGGCTGGGTATTGTATTCCATCTCCTAAATATGCCGAGTTTATATACAAACAGAAGAGTTCCTCACTTTATTAGCACCGACCGGTCTTGGGCAGATGGAACTTTATTCTTCCAAAGAATCAAGTTACATATACAAAGCATGTGACATTTCGGACATTATTTCAATAAAGAATCTGCATGATAAAAAATTGTTCAGTTTCAATGATTCGAGCGCCTCTCTGTTTGTACTATCGCCGTTGTCGAGATTATCCCTAATCGTGAGCGTGGGTGGAGTGGGAGGAGATTAACATTAAGACACGCCTACCAGTTTCCAAGCCCTCAGACAGAGCCATCATCGTCTTACAGTTGAATGTTGACATACGGGAGTCAGACATGGAGAGAGTCAGAAGAAGAAAACTGTGCAGAAATATGAAACATGTCAAGAGATACTTAGCATTCTGTACAATAAAGAAAACAATCGATGACGTCATTAATGAGGAGGTAAGTCTGTCTCGTTAATTTAACCTCAAGTCTTAGATAAATAGGTTGTTCTTTAAAAAGCTTTTATATAACTTTGCTTGTTTGTTTCATTGTTCTCTTCTTAAGTTACTGTAGTATAACATCTATACAAGCCTACTTCAGTTACTAGTATAACATCTATACAAGCCTACTTCAGTTACTGTAGTATAACATCTATTCAAGCCTACTTTAGTTACTAGTATAACATCTATGCAAGTCTACTTTAGTTACTGTAGTATAACATCTATACAAGCCTACTTCAGTTACTGTAGTATAAAATCTATACAAGCCTATTTCAGTTACTGTAGTATAACATCTATACAAGCCTACTTCAGTTACTGTAGTATAACATCTATACAAGCCTACTTCAGTTACTAGTATAACATCTATACAAGCCTACTTCAGTTACTGTAGTATAACATCTATACAAGCCTACTTCAGTTACTGTAGTATAACATCTATACAAGCCTACTTCAGTTACTGTAGTATAACATCTATACAAGCCTACTTCAGTTACTAGTATAACATCTATACAAGCCTACTTCAGTTACTGTAGTATAACATCTATACAAGCCTACTTCAGTTACTAGTATAACATCTATACAAGCCTACTTCAGTTACTGTAGTATAACATCTATACAAGCCTACTTCAGTTACTAGTATAACATCTATACAAGCCTACTTCAGTTACTGTAGTATAACATCTATACAAGCCTACTTCAGTTACTGTAGTATAACATCTATACAAGCCTACTTCAGTTACTGTAGTATAACATCTATACAAGCCTACTTCAGTTACTAGTATAACATCTATACAAACCTACTTCAGTTACTGTAGTATAACATCTATACAAGCCTACTTCAGTTACTAGTATAACATCTATACAAGCCTACTTCAGTTACTAGTATAACATCTATACAAGCCTACTTCAGTTACTGTAGTATAACATCTATACAAGCCTACTTCAGTTACTGTAGTATAACATCTATACAAGCCTACTTCAGTTACTGTAGTATAACATCTATACAAGCCTACTTCAGTTACTGTAGTATAACATCTATACAAGCCTACTTCAGTTACTGTAGTATAACATCTATACAAGCCTACTTCAGTTACTGTAGTATAACATCTATACAAGCCTACTTCAGTTACTGTAGTATAACATCTATACAAGCCTACTTCAGTTACTAGTATAACATCTATACAAGCCTACTTCAGTTACTGTAGTATAACATCTATACAAGCCTACTTCAGTAACTGTAGTATAACATCTATACAAGCCTACTTCAGTTACTGTAGTATAACATCTATACAAGCCTACTTCAGTTACTGTAGTATAACATCTATACAAGCCTACTTCAGTTACTGTAGTATAACATCTATACAAGCCTACTTCAGTTACTAGTATAACATCTATACAAGCCTACTTCAGTTACTGTAGTATAACATCTATACAAGCCTACTTCAGTTACTAGTATATATCTCTTGTTTTCTTTTAATTCCTGTAAGGATGAGATATTAATTTTTTCGTTTTGTTTAAATTATTTCTTTACTTCAATTTACTTTAATTGTTTTAAAATAAGCGAATCCGCCGTGTGCAAACTAATAGTTCGTCAGTATTTTGTTTTAATTAATAAACAGTATCGTAAAATATTTCTTTTAACTGAAGTTTGCAAATTATTATTTCGTCAGTATTTTTTTCATCAAACATGTAAACAGGATTCACACCATTCATCCTACCTCCAAAAGTACATCAAAAAGTAGGCCTACTTCCATAAGTACTTCCAAAAGTACTTCATTAAAAAACTTAACACATTTAGTATGTTTTAGTTAAGGGCTTTTTCGCTATTAAAATTAATATTCCTTTGTTTATAATGTTAAATAATTGATAATTATATTTCTAAATTTTGTCTGTTTTTTTTATGTTTTATTAAACAGAATAAAGAAAACAAGGTCTTCCTCAATACTTGCTATTACATTACATGGGGCTTTCTCAATACTTACTATTGCAGTACATGGGGCTTTCTCAATACTTGCTATTGCATTACATGGGGCTTTCTCAATACTTACTATTGCATTACATGAGGCTTTCTCAATACTTACTATTGCATTACATGGGGCTTTCTCAATACTTACTATTGCATTACATGGGGCTTTCTCAGTACTTACTATTGCATTACATGGGGCTTTCTCAATACTTACTATTGCATTACATGGGGCTTTCTCAATACTTACTATTGCATTACATGGGGCTTTCTCAATACTTACTATTGCATTACATGGGGCTTAACGAACATTTAAGAAATGCTTGATCTACAAACAAATAAAGCTCCCTCAAAAACAGGAGAGTGCCTAATATTTATCCACCACATTTGTGGATTGTACACAAGACAACAAATGAAGGGGGTGTGTGTAAAGGGGGGAGGGGTGACTTTCACAACATTACATAAAATTACAATGGCTGTAGTTTTTTTTTTTTGAGCATTTGAGCTTTCTCCCTTATCAAAATTACGTCCTAATTTAAGCTACAAGATTTACAACTGCACCTATCCACTAAATCAACAACAGAAAATAATATTGATTGAAGGCTTAATAAAATAAATCATTCCAGTTGCAATAAATGACTTGATTAAAATTATTTGTGTTTTTTATTACCATTATTCTCTTTGTCTTATAATGGACCGATATTTTTCCCTTCTGTCGGAACCTAAAATTGAACTAAATCCACATATGTCAATGTTGACCTTTCATTAATTTGTATATTTACGTCCCAGGTAGACAACACGGTCAAGTGCTCAGGTAAAGATTGGTTCAGCCACCCGTACGATGACAAGATAAATTTTGGGCACGCCCTGAATGACATTCTGTCAGGGGCTGAGGGCTGGATACACCGTCTACGGCACATACTTTGCAATATGATTGTCATGTACGGCGTTACAGATGTGCATATACATTCCAGAAATTTGGACCAGTATAATTTATTCTTCAAACTGATCATAGAAGCTTACTATGCAGATAAAAACAAGCTTTTAGACACCATTTGCTGTAACCATCAGCCTTTGACATGTCAACAAAATCGGCAAGTCCCTGTTTGTGGAAATTACCTCCATTTTGCTGATGCTCTGGTTGAGAAAGCTAAACAGTCAATTGCCAGCAGTAGAAACAGAAAAGACAAAAAGATACATGTCCAAAAATTAAAGCTTTTCCGGGCATTGTATCAAATGATGTCCATTCATTGTGGTTACTAGCGTTATATTAATTAAGATACTTTTATGTTCTATCATGCTGTGGTATTAAGAGACATAGGTAAATGAAGATGGATGGTGTGACTTAAACGATTGTTAAACATACAGTGTTGTGTTGTGTTTGTCAGTGTTTAAACATATTTACTTCATGCGTTCTCTTTTCTTAATTAGACATTTCCCTTCCCCGCCTCCGCAATTATGTTCTAATTAATTTGATTAAAAGATCATTGAAGTATTTTATATGTTAGACTATTTTTATTCTTGTACACTTGAATTTTAAATTTGGGGTACAAGCTATTTCGTCAGTGGACGGCTGCTAGTTTGTTTGTTTATTTTTAATCAATATCTTCAGAGGCAGAGTAAATGGTGGGCGCATGAGCGAACACATGGGTCCCAAATTGTCAGGGCCCCCCAGAAATCCCAAATCTATAATGAATTTATTTTATTTTTGATGGCAGTCTTTTTTTTTTAGGATCACTTTATTTATCAGAGATGTGTGTGATTTTAATCGATTACATATTTTGGAGTATTTATACTTGTACTTGCATGGTCAATACTTGGTAGATCAGAGATGGGTGTAATTGTAATCGATTACATATTTTGGAGTATTTATACTTGTACTTGCATGGTCAATACTTGGTAGATCAGAGATGGGTGTGATTGTAATAGATTACATATTTTGGAGTATTTATACTTGTACTTGCATGGTCAATACTTGGTAGATCAGAGATGGGTGTGATTTTAATCGATTACATATTTTGGAGTATTTATACTTGTACAGGCATGGTCAATACTTGGTAGATCAGAGATGGGTGTGATTTTAATCGATTACATATTTTGGAGTATTTATACTTGTACATGCATGGTCAATACTTGGTAGATCAGAGATGGGTGTAATTGTAATCGATTACATATTTTGGAGGATTTATACTTGTACTTGCATGGTCAATACTTGGTACATCTCTCGTATTTCCTTCTGCGTACCGTAGGAAGGGGGGGGGGCTCAACCGACATTGCATCACGTGAAAGACCCGGGATTTTTTTCTAGTTTTCGGTATCAAATCTTGAAGAATTTAGTTAAGGCTTATTAAGATGTGAACCTGACAAGAGAAAGGGAATAGGGTATTGTACTTTTCTCACAATCACCACAGTACTTCATCAGTGCTGAAGGCCTAACAAGCTTAAAGATAATCTGCATTAAATCTTATGGTGAAATTTTATATATTATGGTCCAATTTTACAAATTATGGTCCAATTTTGCATCTTATGGTCCAATTTTACATTTTATGGTCCAATTTTGCATCTTATGGTCCAATTTTGCATCTTATTAGTAAACACTCAAGATAGTAAATACAGTTATCTAATGTAGTTGCTTAAGAGAGAGACATTTTCAGTAAGGCATAATATTTGAAATGCTAAAGTAGTTACTAGCGTTATACTGAGATACTTTTATTTTGCTATGGTATTAAGAGACATAGGTAAATGAGGATAACCCCATTACTTCGACCAAATTTGTGAGGACTAGTTACTGCTCTGGTTCATGTCCAAATGAATATAAAAGCGAACGGTAAACGGTAAGGGGGGGGGGGCAAGCTATCAATAAGAAATAATTATTTTAAGGGTTTAATAATATGTCAGCAGAAAAGGGGAATAACAAATAACAATTGAGTAGCAGACGTGGGGAAATAGACTCGTCTGCCAATGGCTACAAACACGTAATTCTGACTTCACTTGCAATACAAACACGTATTCTTGACTGTATTTGCAATACAAACACTTATTCTTGACTGTACATGCAATACAAACAAGAATTTTTGACTGTACTTGCAATACAAACACTTATTCTTGACTGTACATGCAATACAAACACTTATTCTTGGCTGTACTTGCAATACAAACACTAACTCTTGACTGTAATTGCAATACAAACACGTATTCTTGACTGTACATACAATACAAACACTTATTCTTGACTGTAATTGCAACATAAACACTTATTCTTGACTGTACATGCAACACACTTATTCTTGACCATACATACAATACAAACATTTATTCTTGACTGTACATGCAGCACAAACACTTATTCTTGACTGTACATGCAACACAAACATTTATTCTTGACTGTACATGCAACACAAACATTTATTCTTGACTGTATATACAATACAAAACGCGCGTATGGATACAAAAATAGTTCGACTTTGAGCAGAGGCGGATTCAATGACTGCCGTCGTCACAGTGTTTTCTAGGGCAACGATTCAAAGACTCGCGCCCAAGGCTCCAACATTGTGTGTTTACTTTTGGATCTGTTCCTCCCGTATATTGGGAGGGAGCATGGGGCTATTAATGGGCACCACATAAAAGACATTGTGGGGAAAAACGATGTCAAGGCCGAAGAATAAAACTAGTATTCACCTAATGACTTCACATAAATACCTCACCTAATGACCTCACCTAATAACCTCACCTAATGATTTCACCTAATACCCTCACCTAAGGATCTCACCTAATGACCTCACCTAATAACTTCCCTAATGACGTAACCTATGACCCCCTAATGACGTCACCTAATGACTTCACATAAATACCTCACCAAATGACCTCACCTAATAACCTCACCTAATGATTTCACCTAATAGCCTCACCTAAGGATCTCACCTAATGACCTCACCTAATAACTTCCCTAATGACGTAACCTATGACCCCCTAATGACTTCACCTAATGACGTCACCTAATGACTTCACCTAATGACTTCACCTAATGACGTCAATTAATGACTTCACCTAATAACTTCACCTAATGACGTCACCTATTGACTTCACCTAATGACTTCACCTAATGACTTCACCTAATGACTTCACCTAATGACTTCACCTAATGACGTCACCTATTGACTTCACCTAATGACTTCACCTAATGACTTCACCTATTGACTTCACCTAATGACTTCACCTAATGACTTCACCTAATGACTTCACCTATTGACTTCACCTAATGACATCACCTAATGACTTCACCTAATGACTTCACCTAATGACTTCACCTAATGACTTCACCTAATGACTTCACCTAATGACTTCACCTAATGACTTCACCTAATGACGTCACCTATTGACTTCACCTAATGACTTCACCTAATGACTTCACCTAATGACTTCACCTAATGACTTCACCTAATGACTTCACCTAATGACATCACCTAATGACTTCACCTAATGACTTCACCTAATGACTTCACCTATTGACTTCACCTAATGACTTCACCTAATGACTTCACCTAATGACTTCACCTAATGACTTCACCTAATGACGTCACCTATTGACTTCACCTAATGACTTCACCTAATGACTGCACCTATTGACTTCACCTAATGACTTCACCTAATGACTTCACCTAATGACTTCACCTAATGACTTCACCTAATGACTTCACCTAATGACTTCACCTAATGACTTCACCTAATGACTTCACCTAATGATTTCAAAAATAAAATCTCCCCCCCTCTCCCCGCCCGTTCCACGACGAAATGCAGCCACCTAGTTCGATAGCACACAAGAACACCTCTGTTTCTTTTCACAGAAAGAGAGATAGAGAGAGATGGGAGGAGATGGAGAGAAAGAGTGAGGGGTGGGCTTCGTCTGACCTAAACCCACCTCTATCTATGAATACTTCATTCTTCTCTTCCACCAAATGTCTTTTCTTTAACTACTTATAGACTTACGTAATATAGTCTGGGGTAGTGGTATTACTACAACTTGTCATGTCTCATATTGTGTGAAATGTCAACATCAGCTTACGTCTGACACCCCACCCCACAACACATTTGATTCGCTGTGTGACGTTGTTTTTTTTTTGTTTTATCTTTTAAACTAAATTCTCTCACAAGTTGTTAGTAGCACCTGGCATAAGTTGTTAGTAACACCTGGCATAAGCGGCTAGTTTTGTTGTGATAGCCCCACCCACCTTTCAACCTATCTGCAGGGCAGCGTGACCCAACACTTCATGAAACCAATAGATCTCAGGACAGTGACGTAAAAGCACAATCTATAACCTTCAGCGAGAACACATTGGATTTCAACCAGCTGCATACAAAAGGGGTGTGGGTAGTGCGACCTCACTGGGTGCCTAACTACGTAGGGGGCGCCTAAAGTGCGCTGATAAATGTTTTTGCTTTTTTTCAGATTTGAGAGGAGGACGCCGAAAAATGCAACTCACACAGGGCGCCACAGACACTCGCTAAGGCTCTGGATTTAACAAAAAGTGATACGGATACATAAACAAATATCTCGAACTCGTACATAGCTCATAACCCTGACCTTTGTATTGGACGGACCCCTTCCCACCCCCACCCCCTAATCTGTCACATAACCTGCTCGTCTAGAGATTAAGAAGTAACGCAGGCGCGTCTCCTCTTACAATGACAGGCACGTGTTCTGCTACATTGACGAAAACAACTCAAAGATCTAGTACAGTACCAAAATGTCCTTCAGTGAAACGCTTTAATATATCATGTGCACATCTTGCTCTTCAAGGCCGGCAACACACACGCGCGAACGTGCACCAACCATTACAGTCACTTTGTTACACTTCACAACCCCACACAGTCACTCTTTTACACCCCACAACCAATAGTCACTTTGTTACACACCACAACCCAATACAGTCACTCTGTTACACCCCACACCACCATACAGTCACTCTGTTACACCCCACAACCCAATGCAGTCACTCTGTTACATACTGAAACCCGACGCAGTCACTTTGTGTCACTTACACACATCCAAACAAAGTCACTTTGTCTCACTCACACACGCCCCACACAGTCACCTTGTGTCACTCACACACCCCAACACAGTCACCTTGTGTCACTCACACACACCCACACAGTCACTTCATGTAACTCACACATCCACATTGTGTCACTCACACACCCCAACACAGTCACCTTGTGTCACACATACCCCCACACAGTCACCTTGTGTCACTCACACACCCCCACACAGTCACCTTGTGTCACTCACACACCCCCACACAGTCACCTTGTGTCACTCACACACCCCCACACAGTCACCTTGTGTCACTCACACACCCCCACACAGTCACCTTGTGTCACTCACACACCCCCACACAGTCACCTTGTGTCACTCACACACCCCCACACAGTCACCTTGTGTCACTCACACACCCCCACACAGTCACCTTGTGTCACTCACACACCCCCACAAACTCACCTTGTGTCACTCACACAGCCCCACACAGTCACCTTGTGTCACTCACACACCCCCACACAGTCACCTTGTGTCACTCACACACCCCCACACAGTCACCTTGTGTCACTCACACACCCCCACAAACTCACCTTGTGTCACTCACACAGCCCCACACAGTCACCTTGTGTCACTCACACACCCCCACACAGTCACCTTGTGTCACTCACACACCCCCACACAGTCACCTTGTGTCACTCACACACCCCCACACAGTCACTTCGTGTCACTCACAAACCCACCTTGTGTCACTCACACACCCCAACACAGTCACCTTGTGTCACTCACACACCCCCACACAGTCAACTTGTGTCACTCACACACCCCCACACAGTCATATTGTGTCACTCACACACACCCACGCAGTCACTTTGTGTCACTCACACACCCCCACACAGTCACCTTGTGTCACTCACACACCCCCACACAGTCACCTTGTGTCACTCACACACCCCCACACAGTCACCTTGTGTCACTCACACACCCCCACACAGTCACTTTGTGTCACTCACACACCCCCACACAGCCACTTTGTGTCACTCACACACCCACCTTGTGTCACTCACACACCCCAACAGTCACCTTGTGTCACTCACATACCCCCACACAGTCATCTTGTGTGACTCACACACCCGCACACAGTCACTTCGTGTGACTCACACACCCCCACACAGTCACTTCGTGTCACTCACAAACCCACCTTGTGTCACTCACACACCCCAACACAGTCACCTTCTGTCACTCACACACCCCCACACAGTAACTTTGTGTCACTCACAAACCCCCACACAGTCACCTTGTGTCACTCACACACCCCCACACAGTCACTTCGTGTCACTCACAAACCCACCTTGTGTCACTCACACACCCCAACAAACTTACCTTGTGTCACTCACACACCCCCACACAGTCATATTGTGTCACTCACACACCCCCACACAGTCACCTTGTGTCACTCACACACCCCCACACAGTCACCTTATGTCACTCACACACCCCCACACAGTCACCTTGTGTCACTCACACACCCCCACACAGTCACCTTGTGTCACTCACACACCCCCACACAGTCACCTTGTGTCACTCACACACCCCCACACAGTCACCTTGTGACCTAGATTTTTCTAAATTGTTCTGTCCGTAACAATATGGGATATTTTCTAAACAATAATAAGCACATTTATTATGATAGATAAGTTAACAACACAGTTAAAAGTAACAACCCAACATCAATGGTGTGCTAAATTTATTTGTTTACTAAAAAAATGAGTAATGTTAGGGGGTCCAACAATTAATATTTTTTAATTGTTTACTTTTTTAATTGGTGACCTCACTGCAGGATTTACGTTTTGATTAAACAAGATATAGGTTAGGGCACCCACGAAATGCCCGAGTTAGCGATTGTCATTTATACTTAAATAATTTGGCACTGACATATAATGTCTGGACTTATAAAGGGGCCCATTTCTCAAATAGCATAGGGCCTAATAAAATCTAAATCCGGCCCTGAGTCACCTGACAGGTGGTACTTCAATCCCCAACGGGATTATTAAAACATCAAACATCAAACAACTGTTGAAGACATGTCGTAAGTATAAAGCCTACATTATGTGCATTGGTGCTTGCAATTAATATTTAGTATAGAGATTTATTTGAAGACATCATTTCTGTAAACATTCTAAATGTTTCAGGTTCAATGATTCCAGAGCCTCTCATATCATACTGTCGCCATCAACATAATCCTCGAGGTTATCACAAACTGGGAGGGCGGGGCTTTCAACGATTTTGCGGAGATAAACATTCAGACACGCCTACCAGAGCAATTGTTGGCTTACAGTTTAAATGGATTATGAACTGTAGGAAGTGTAAATGCGGCTGGGTATTGTATTCCATCTCCTAAATATGCCGAGTTTATATACAAACAGAAGAGTTCCTCACTTTATTAGCACCGACGGCTCTTGGGCTGATGGAACTTTATTCTTGCAAAGAATCAAGTTACATATACAAAACATGTGACATTTCCGACTTTATTTCAATAAAGAATCTGCATGATAAAGAAATGGTTCAGTTTCAATGATTCGAGCGCCTCTCTGTTTGTACTATCGCCGTTGTCGAGATTATCCCTAATCGTGGGCGTGGGTGGAGTGGGAGGAGATTAACATTAAGACACGCCTACCAGTTTCCAAGCCCTCAGACAGAGCCATCATCGACTTACAGTTGAATGTTGACATACGGAGTCAGACATGGAGAGAGTCAGAAGAAGAAAACTGTGTAGAAATATGAAACATGTCAAGAGATACTTAGCATTCTGTACAATAAAGAAAACAATCGATGACGTCATTAATGAGGAGGTAAGTCTGTCTCGTTAATTTAACCTCAAGTCTTAGATAAATAGGTTGTTTTTTTAAAAGCTTTTATTTAACTTTGCTTGTTTGTTTTATGGTTCTCTTCTTAAGTTACTGTAGTATAACATCTATACAAGCCTACTTCAGTTACTGTAGTATAACATCTATACAAGCCTACTTCAGTTACTGTAGTATAACATCTATACAAGCCTACTTCAGTTACTGTAGTATAACATCTATACAAGCCTACTTGAGTTACTGTAGTATAACATCTATACAAGCCTACTTCAGTTACTAGTATATTTGTCTTGTTTTTTTTCTCTTTTAATTCCTGTAAGGATGAGATATTATTTTTTTTTCGTTTTGTTTAAATTATTTCTTTACTTCAATTTACTTTTTTTTTTTACCACGGGAAGTAACTCACAGTCACAGAGTGTCAGTATTTGTTTTAAAATAAACTAATCCGCCGTGTGCAAACCCATAGTTCGTCAGTATTTTGTTTTAATTAACAAACAGTATCGTTAAATATTTCTTTATAATTTAGTTTGCAAATTATTATTTCGTCAGTATTTTTTGTCCTTATGTGTGTGCAGAATAAGCAAATTGTTGAGACGTTTTTTGAGTCATTGTAGAACGTAGATAGGCTCTTAGACGAAGGAGAGTCGAGAATGTTCTTTCAGCTGTTGCAGATGAAACTGGACATGTGAGATAAATACGCAGCAATGTGTAAATCTCTGAAAACATAGTTTTTTCCAATTGAACTTTTAAGGTTGAAGAGGTCGCTTATCGTTGAAATGTGTGTAACTTTTTTTAAGTGTTTTAGTGCATGCCTCTCGTTCATGCTTTTAACAAAATCACAAAACAAATTAATTTGTGTTGCAAATCGAGCACAGTTAATTTCTAGATAACCAAGTAGCCATTTGTTTTCATCCAGTTCCATATTGATCTGTTGTGGTTCATTTGTTGCTGCCACAATAAATTTTTCAATACTTGTCATAACCTGGTGTCCTACATTTTCAGTTAACCGTTCATGTATTGCTCCGATTGCAGCATCAATAGCCTGAAAATATTTCTGGCAAAAATATTCTTCAACATTCGGAAATTCGATAATAAATAGTTGTATTTACTTTAATAATTACATTTGCGGTAATTTGGTAGATGGTAAAACTTAATAAAATATACCACAACAACTCTTAATAATGTGATTACTGTAAAAAGTAAATTAATTAAAATTTCTTTTAAATATTAAATTTATGAAATAAATCAAACGAATAATGAAAATGATACATATAAACTAAAATGAAATACAAAGTTAAAAAAGTTAAATAAAGTTAAGTTGGGGGGGGGGCAGACTGGAAATTCAAGGGGGAGGGCTGAGCCCCCCCCCTTATATGTTTTAGGGGGGCGGCTGCCCCCCCTGCTCCGCCGCCAGTGGAACAAATGGTATCCGTGATGTATGGTTTACGTTAGATCTTAATCCTATTTTCGTGCACATTAATGAACATTTTAGAACTGCTTGACCTACAAACAAATAAACCTCCCTCAAAAACTGGAGAGTGACTAATATTTATCCACCACATTTGTGGAGTGTACACAAGACAACAAATGAAGGGGTGTGTGTGAAAAGGGGGGGGGTGCGTGGCTTTCACAACATTACATAAAATTACAATGGCTGTAGTTTTTTTTTTTTTGAGCATTTGAGCTTTCTCCCTTAGCAAAATTACGTCCTAATAAGCTACAAGATTTACAACTACACCTATCCACTAAATCAACAACAGAAAATAATATTGATTGAAAGCTTAATAAAATAAATCATTCCAGTTGCAATCAATGACTTGATTAAAAATATTTGTGTTTTTTATTAAATGTCCTTAACTTCGCCAAAAGCTGTGGATAACATTAGAAGACCACTTAATTGCTTCTTTCCAAGAACACCTCTGAAATATCTCTCCCTGTCTGTTTGTCTGACCGTCTGTCTGTCTCTCTATCTCTCTCTTTTCCATATTACAATTATTATTACCATTGTTCTCTTTGTCTTATAATGAACTGATATTTTCCCTTCTGTCTGAACCTGAAATCGAACAAATTCCACATATGTCAATGATGACTTTTCAGTAATTTTTGTATTTACTTCCCAGGTAGACGATACGGTCAAGTGCTCAGGTAAAGATGGACTCAGCCACCCGTACCATGACAAGATAAATATTGGGCACGCCCTGACAGACATTCTGGTAGCGGCTGAAAGCTCTTTCCGTAGTCTAGCACAAATACTTTGCGATCTGATTGCCATGTACGGCGTTACAGATATACATATACCCTCCAGAAATTGGAGACAGTGTGATATATTCTATACACTGATCACAGAAGCTTTCTATGCAGATAAGAATAAGCTCATCCCCAATTACGTTATTGGGTTTCACCCTATACCTTTGACACGTCAACAAAATCGGGAAGTCCCGGTGTGTGGAAATTACCTCAAGTTTGCTGATGCTCTGGTAGAGAAAGCTAAACAGTCAATTGCCAGCAGTAGAAACAGAAAAGACAAAAAGATACATGTCCAAAAATTACAGTTTTTCCAGGCCATGAATCAAATGAAATCTATACGTCGTAAATCAGGATGGTGTTATTTAAATGGTTATTAAACACAGTGTTGTGTTGTGTTTGTTTTTAAATATTAAATTAAATTATTTACTTTACGTGTCCTCTTTTTTTAATTTAGACTTCTCTCCCCCCCCCCTCTATATATAAAGATACTAATATGCTGTGATACTAATAGACATAGGTAAATGAGGATAACTCCAAAGTTGTAACTGGCGAGGTGCATGTCAAAATATAAAAAGGAACAGGGGGGGGGAGCAATCAAAAAGACCAAATTCTTTAAAGGGTATAAAATGTCAACAGAAAATGGATTAAACACACAAAAAATTGAGCAGCAGACGTGGAGAAAAAGACTCGTCTGCCAATTACTACAAACACTTATTGTTGACTGTACAAACAATACAAAAAGTGTGTAGGATAAAGTGTATGTATCTATTAAAAGAAACTTATAAGACATTGAAGAAAACGATGTTTAGGCTTAAGACCGAATTCATTAGTCGCCTGATGACTGGAAAAAAATGTCTTGCTTAGCTACCCCCCCCCCACCCCCATTAACCACTTTTCCGACGAATTAAGCCGCCCAGTTCGATCACACACGAGACCACCTCTGTTTCTTTCCTTCATGGCTGATTACAGACAGAGAGATCGTCTGACCACCCACCTGTTACTATGAAGACTTCATTCTTCTCTTCCACCAAATGTCTTTTCTTTAACTACCTATAGACTTACGTAATATAGTCTGTGGTACTGGTATTACTATAACTTGTCATGTCACGTATTATTGTGTGAAATTTAATTTTAACATCAACTGACGTCTGACCCCCCACTCCCACCCCCACAACACATTTGATTCACTGTGTGATGTTTTTTTTTTCTATTTTTTAAATTAAATTATGTCACAAGTTGTTAGTAGCACCTGGCATATGCGGCTCGTTTAGTTGTGATAGCCCCGCCCACCTTTTAACTCCCCACCACCCACCCACCTGCATAGCAGAGTGACCCGACACTTCATAAAATCAATAGAACGTAAAGCCACATTCACATGTCTATAATGACCTTTAGCGAGAACACCTTCGATTCAACCAGGTGCGTAGAAAGGTTTGCTGCGGGGCTGTTCGTCCTCACAGGGTGCCGAACTATGGAGGGGTGCTAAAATTGTGTCTGCTCCTCGCTGTGAGTCTAGCTACGTAGGGGCGCCGAAAGTGCGCTGATAAATGTTTTTGCTTTTTTCAGATTTGAGATGAGGGCGCCGTATAATGCAACTCGCACAGGACGCCGTATGACGCAACTCGCACAGGGCGCCACGATAGCTAGCTTCGGCTATGGATTTAACAAAAAGTAGAACGGGCGCATAAACAGGTCCCTCCCTCGGACTCTTTCACACTTCATGGCCTTGACCTTTGTACATAGTATAATCTAGGAAACTGGTATTACTACAACTTGTCATGTCACATATTATTGTGTGAAATGTCAACATCAACTTACGTAAGCCACCCACGCACCCACCCACCTTACCCCACAACCCATTTGATTCGCTATGTCATCTTTTACATTAAATTATGTCACGAGTTGTTAGTGTTTGTGAAGTCCCTGTAAGGATGAGATGAAATCTCTTAGATCCTATAAACCACTAATGGGGCAGTTTTTATGGTGCCCTTCTTTCATCCCCTACCATAGCCGATAGTGCGATGGCCATAGAGGCACCACGGGAGATATATCGGGAACTTGAGCCAAGACCTGAAAAATTTACTTGGTCCTCACCGGAGATCGAACCAGGTACATTCAGGTCGACAGTCGAGCACTTTACCGCAAGACCGTCCGTTCCCTCCGAGTTGTTAGTAGCACCTGGCATAAGCGGCACCTTTTGTTGTGATAGCCCACCTTTCAACCCACCTACTGGCTAGTGTGGCCCGACACTACATCAAATCATTAGGACAGTGACGTAAAACCACCTTCGGCTAGAAAACATTGGATTCAAACAGGTGCATACAAAAAGGTACTGTAGTCTGTGGGTAGTGTGACCGCGCTGGGTACCTATTAGGTAGGGGCGCCGAAAGAGCGCTGATTTATGTATTTTGCTTTTTTTTCAGATTTGAGAGGAGGGCGCCGAAAAATTGCTACTCGCACAGGGCGTCACTAACACTAGCTACGGCTTTTGATTTAACAAAAGTGAAACGAACAAAAAAATATATCTCCAGAACTCCATGACCTTTCTATTTGAAGACCCCCCCCCCTCTTCCAATCCCGGATCTGTCACATGACCTGCTCGTCTATAGGTTTAGAAATAACACACACACACACACACACACACACCAACACGTTTTGTGTTACAGTGATGAAAATAACTCAACGATCTAGTATAGCACAAAAGGAACTTCAATCAAAAGTTTGAATATAAAATTTTAATACATTTACAAACACACAACAATCTAATAACACTTAAAACATCAACGTAAGACGGATATACACACACACTGCCCATGTACACATGTCGTTCTTCCAGGCCAGCTACACACACACACAAACACGTGCTCAAATAACCAGTCTATCGGCTTTTCAGTAGCAGATCATTCATGATATAGTGCAGCCATGCGTTCAAAACCCATGCCAGTACGCACTCAAACACGACTCACACAGTTAATATGAGATACTCACACAAACCTCCTCATAGTCACTCTGTGACACTCACACACGCCCACAAAGTCAATATGAGATACTCTCACACACACTGTAACAGTTACTCTATGACAAAGTGCAGGGGCCCCCAAAGAGGGCAAGCCCGCCCCCCCCCCGGGCACTGTAGATAACTTAATTGTTAAAGTAACAATTCAACATTAATAACGTTCTAAATATTTCATCTTATTAGTTTAACTAGAAAAATGGTGGGGAGGTTTGGGGTAAGGGTACTTGACAGGTGGTACTTGACAGGTGGTACTTGGCAGGTGATACTTGACAGGTGGTACTTGACAGGTGGTACTTGACAGGTGGTACTTGACAGGTGATACTTGACAGGTGGTACTTGACAGGTGGTACTTCAATCAGAAACATGGATATTTATCTTAAAACACAAAAAAAAACCTGCTGAAAATATGTCGTAAGTGTTCAGCCTCTAGATTTGCTTATGCAATCAATATTTAGTATCTAGAAATATTTTCCGACATTATTTCAATAAGGAATCTGCATGATAAAGAAATGGTTCAGTTTCAATGATTCGGGCGCCTCTCTGTTTGTACTATCGCCGTTGTCGAGACTATCCCAAATAGTGAGCGTGGGCGGAGTGGGAGGAAATTAACATTAAGACACGCCTACCCGTTTCCAAGCCCTCAGAGCCATCATCGACTTACAGTTGAATGTTGACATACGGAGTCAGACATGCAGAGAGTCAGAAGAAGAAAACTGTGTAGAAATATGAAACATGTCAAGAGATACTTTACATTCTATACAATAAAGAAAACAATCGATGACGTCATTAATGAGGAGGTAAGTCTGACTCGTTAATTTAACCTCAAGTCTTAGATAAATAGGTTGTTCTTTAAAAGTTTTTATTTAACTTTGCTTGTTTGCTTTGTTATTCTCTTGTTAAATTATTTTAGCACAACATCTATAA
Source organism: Bulinus truncatus (assembly GCA_021962125.1). Taxonomy (NCBI): domain Eukaryota; kingdom Metazoa; phylum Mollusca; class Gastropoda; family Planorbidae; genus Bulinus; species Bulinus truncatus. The sequence continues at coordinate 57,101 of JAGDYQ010000135.1, forward strand.
AGGCCCACTTTATGAAATAGTCTTTATGCGTTTTTTATTCCTGTAAGGATGAGATCAGAGGCGTACCTAGGGTGGGGGAGGGGGTCTAAATTCGAAAGTCCGCCGGGCCCAAGCTTGAAGGGGACCCACGAAACATTTTTTTTACATTAAACATTTAGTACATTATCTCATGTCATGGTGTCGAATGTCAAAATGCAGGGGCTCCCAAAGAGGCCAAGCCCCCGGGCCCCCAAATCCTTAGGTTTGGCCCTGGATGAGATATTAATTTTTTTAAATCCTATAAACTATTATCTGCTTTTGTAATGCCACCCGTTCTACCCCACCATATTCTGCTATAGCCCTAGGGACAGGGCCTGCATTACAAATTGCGGGGCCCAATTTAACGGATGCTTGCGAGGCCCTTCTTCTAATGTTTTACAATAACAACTATTACTATTAATGGTAAATGTAAATTGTGGGCCTGTGGCAGGCGCGGGCCCAATATGGAGCGATCGGTCAAATCGGCCTAATCCGGCCCTGCCTGGGGAGCACCACGGGAAACACATGTATTTGAAGGGACACGCTGAGAGTTAAACCCGTAACCCACAGAGTGTAGATTGAGCCACAACATTCTAGTTGGTGTTAGCACCCTATACGTACTAAATATAGCATACCTAGTGTTAGCACCATAGACATACTAAATATAGCATACCTAGTGTTAGCACCATAGACATACTAAATATAGCATACCTAGTATTAGCACCATAGACATACTAAATATAGCATACCTTGTGTTAGCACCATAGACATACTAAATATAGCATACCTAGTGTTAGCACCATAGACATACTAAATATAGCAAACCTAGTATTAGCACCATAGACATACTAAATATAGCAAACCTAGTATTAGCACCATAGGCATACTAAATATAGCACACCTAGTGTTAGCACCTTAGACATACTAAATATAGCACACCTAGTGTTAGCACCATATTTGGGTGGTCCATAGTGACTAAAGTGTAGCGATGAAATAGGAACTCAATACATATATTTACACCATTTTTTTAAGGAGAATATTTTTACTATCCAATATATTTTTTATAATAATCTGTGACAGTTTACACAATTTAACACAATAAATAATGTTGATTTTAACCAAAAAAAGTGCTTTCCCCCCCCCCCTCTCTAAATTTTAACGCTATTCAAATATAAACAACTGGCGTGGTGGGAATGGCTTTTCCTTGTAGGAAATCGTTTATGAAAAGAAATTTAAAAATAATTTTTTTTCTTAAAAAAAAAGCTTTTATTTTAAAAAATATACCAGAATGTAAAAATGTATCCAGTATCATACAAATATTTATATAAATTATAATACGTGTGGGTTCCAGCTAGGTATAAAGTATATTCATTTATTGTTACCTATCAACTAGTGTAAAGACAGTTGAGTATTTTGTACTCACTAGAGCTTTTATATTTAGTAATGATTAGTATATTTGAAAGTATCGATTAGTTTTATTTCAACACTTGACAAATATGTCAAAATGTGCCATTTAGTATAGTATATTAAAACCATATATATATACTTGTTTGTTTGTTGTTGTTGTTGTTATTTAAAAATGCTATATTAGTCCTTCAAGCCACATTAGTCAAAAGTCAATCCTTGGTTAGCTTAATATCAACAGGTGGCTCAACGCACAAATCGTTGTATCCCAAGGTCAAGACTGACCGTATTTTTGTTCTGTCTTTCGCGCCATAGACATATTTTATCAATGCATTTCAAACAAACAACATAAGAACCACAGATGTTGAAAACCAGTCTTTCATTATCTATAGGCTAAACAAATAATTTGACACCTATTCATCCCCCCCCCACACCCCATAGTCCGACCTACTTCTTCATACGTCTGTCAATGTTGACCTTTCAGTAATTTTTGTATTTACTTCCCAGGTGGACAACACGGTCAAGTGCTCAGGTAAAGCTGGACTCAGCCACCCGTACCATGACAAGATAAATATTCTGCCCGCCCTGACAGACATTCTGGTAGCGGGTAAAGGCTGTATACATAGTCTAGGACAGAGGTTTTCAACCTTTTTTACCCTGCGGACCCAACAGACATACCAAGCTCGGGTGGCGGACCCCCAGGGACCAAGGCGCCCTGGCCTTAACTTTTCGTACCTCATGTTGGGCTCTAATATGTCTTATTAAGTTTACGGATGCACTCGACTTAAATTCTGATAAACGGTAGGCCTAGCCTGAGTTACGCGCACATCATGTAAAAGTCATTTTACATACGGGAATAGCTATCTATCCAAATAATGAAACACTCACCGAGTATTCCACTGGTATGTCCGTTACACAGTTTCTGTTCAGTGGGAAGGCTGTGCCTGTTTTGCACTACAGAGTTTGTCCAAACATGGTGGTATGCGGGATAAACATATGCGTATTTCATGTTCAATGTCCAGTCTGGACCTGTACTTGGTCTTCATCGCAGTACAGCAGAGAATGCAGTTTCGCACAAGTAGGTCGTGGAAAATGGTAGCAGGAAATTGATGGCTTTGTCTGACAGCAGCAAGTACTCCTGGCAATATGCTAGCCAGAACGACAACAGTGGCAGTCTGCTGAACTGCAAGCGCAGTGTCCTGTCGGACTTCGCACATGTCGACTGCTGCTGGTAGAATTAGCTCTTCTGCAATTGTGGAGGTTTTTTTGGAACGGCTATTCGTAATGCTGCTAAATATGACGCTCGAAGAGTTTTCTCGTTCTCAGTAGTGCAGGCCACCAGTTTATCTTTCTGTTTCAAATAGAGTTCTTTCTGTCTCTCAAAGTATTCCTTCGATTAACTGGCATTGTGGTCAAATAGTGCCTCAATTTGGCAGGCTTCATCGCATAGTTCGATAATGTTTGCAAGCACACGACACAAAGAGGTTGGTCAGCATCGGTCCCCCCTGCGGTGAAGCCGAATGATATATATTCTGGATTATACTTGCGCAGTTTACTTTTTCGTTCGTCTGTGGCTGCTTGATCATCAGAATCTTCCAGGTTCTGGTCAGTTTTCCTCTTCAGAAATTTATCCATGCTACTAGGTGTCATAACTATTCGTATTATTAGTTATATATTATGCGTTATTGTGATGATAAGTATCTGTCTTCACTTCTCTGGTAGCGATTTACACTTTATATAAGCGTGTACTTATTCACAGACATCACAAATAAATGACTTAAACTGCCAAGTCCTATTCATGTACTTTATGTGACGATTACACAAAATATAATTTCAAAATATAAGTAGCATGAAACTATACACTCCTAGATACATACATCACTGAAATATCACTACTCTATTCTGTGGGTTGCCTATTTTTTGTCTGTACCACTCTGTTCTCCGCCACTCTCTATCTCTCTTCCAATCTCTATACCTATCAAAAGATCTGCTAACTTCTTTTATTTACTGTGTCTTCTCACCTATGTTGTTGTCTCTGATTGGTCCGTCACTCATTGGGGATATTCTGTTATTTCAGTCAAAACAGTAGTAACCCTGAACCTTTGTAAGTTAGTGACAAACTAATTAATTAACTCTCATCCATGACCCAATGATCCATATTTTTGAAAATACAATGTCTGACCTATAGGCCTATTCTTGTAAATTCAATGCTCAACCTAGAAACTTTGGGACACTGATTCTTTGTAACATCCATGTGGAAGTTTGGCGCCATACATACGATACCAGACAGTAGATAATTAGCTTATCACACAACATTTATCTCTTGAAAACACAAGGGCGCTAAGTCTTGCTTTTAATTCCAGCCTAACCAGGTCATCTTTTTCCCAGGTATGTGTCACCCAAAAATACAAACTCTCTCTAAACATGACCGACATCGTAATCTCATAGTACCTATGGCGCATTTCCACCCTTCCAAAGTTTGTTATAAAAACATTACAGCATGATCAACCAGACTATTTATCAACAATACACACGCTGTCGCACTTTGCGGATGTTTTAACAGTGTCGCCATAGCTCAGCAAGTAAGAAAAATTGCCAAGAAGACATAACTAAAAAAACTCACTACACAAGTACACGTAGTATGCACTCTAGTTCATATTTAAGACGTAGCGTAAGCAAATAATAGCGAGTTTTCATTTCTGCACATTGTTGTCTGTACCTGAAACATTGGCATAGCTTGTATTTTTTTTTTGTTTATCTAAAAGCTAACCAATCAACCAAACCAAGCAATAATTTATACGAGAAAATCTCTAATTTCATTGACTTGCCCACGGACCCCTTTCAAGCTCCCCGCGGACCACAGGTTGAGAACCTCTGGTCTAGGACACATACTTGTCGATCTGATTGCCATGTACGGCGTTACAGAAAGACATATACACCCCAGAACTTTGGAACAATTAAATGTATTCTACAAACTGATCACAGAAGCTTACTATGAAGATAAAAACAAGCTTGCATACACCACTTGGTCTAACCATCAACCTTTGACATGTCAACAAAATCGGGAAGTCCCGGTTTGTGGAAATTACCTCCAGTTTGCTGATGCCCTGGTTGAGAAAGCTAAACAGTCAATTGCAAGCAGTAAAAACAGAAGAGATAAAAAGATACATGTCCAAAAATTGAAGCTTTTCGGGGCATTGTATCAAATGAAGTCCATTCGTCGTGGTCACTAGCGTTATATTAATTAAGATACTTTTATGTTTTATCATGCTGTGGTATTAAGAGACATAGGTAAATGAAGATGGATGGTGTGACTTAAACGATTGTTAAACATACAGTGTTGTGTTGTGTTTGTCAGTGTTTAAACATATTTACTTCATGCGTCCTCTTTTCTTAATTAGACATTTCCCTTCCCCACCTCCGCAATTATGTTCTAATTAATTTTGATTAAAAGATCATTGAAGTATTTTATATGTTCGACTATTTTTATTCTTGTACACTTGAATTTTAAATTTGGGGTACAAGCTATTTCGTCAGTGGACGGCTGCTAGTTTGTTTATTTTTTAATCAATATCTTCAGAGGCAGAGTAAATGGTGGGCGCATGAGCGAACACGTGGGTCCAAATTGTCAGGGCCCCCCAGAAATCCCAAATCTATAAGGAATTTATTTTATTTTTGATGGCAGTCTTTTTTTTTTTAGGATCACTTTATTTACCAGAGATGTGTGTGGTTTTAATCGATTACATATTTTGGAGTATTTATACTTTTACTTGCATGGTCAATACTTGGTAGATCAGAGATGGGTGTAATTGTAATCGATTACATATTTTGGAGTATTTATACTTGTACTTGCATGGTCAATACTTGGTAGATCAGAGATGGGTGTAATTGTAATCGATTACATATTTTGGAGTATTTATTTTTGTACATGCATGGTCAATACTTGGTAGATCAGAGATGGGTGTAATTGTAATCGATTACATATTTTGGAGTATTTATACTTGTACTTGCATGGTCTATACTTGGTACATCTCTCGTATTTCCTTCTGCGTACCGTAGGAAGGGGGGGGGCCTCAACCGACATTGCATCACGTGAGGGACCCGGGATTTTTTTCTAGTTTTCGGTATCAAATCTTGAAGAAGTTAGTTAAGGCTTATTAAGATGTGAACCTGACAAGAGAAAGGGAATAGGGTATTGTACTTTTCTCACAATCACCACAGTACTTCATCAGTGCTGAAGGGCTAACAAGCTTCAAAATAATCTGCATTAAATCTTATGGTGCAATTTTACATATTATGGTCCAATTTTACATATTATGGTCCAATTTTACAAATTATGGTCCAATTTTGCATCTTATGGTCCAATTTTACATCTTATGGTCCAATTTTACATTCTATGGTCCAATTTTACATTTTATAGTCCAATTTTGCATCTTATGGTCCAATTTTGCATCTTATTAGTAAACACAGTAAACACAGATAGTAAATACAATTTGAAATGCTAAAGTGGTTACTAGCGTTATACTGAGATACTTTTATTTTGCTGTACTGAGATACTTTTATTTTGCTGTGGTATTAAGAGACATAGGTAAATGAGGATAACCCCATTACTTCGACCAAATTTGTGAGGACTAGGTACTGCTCTGGTTCATGTCCAAATGAATATAAAAGCGAACGGTAAACGGCAAGAGGGGGGCAAGCTATCAATAAGAAATAATTATTTTAAGGGTTTAATAATATGTCAGCAGAAAGGGGGAATAACAAATAACAATTGAGTAGCAACAAACACGTAATTCTGACTGCACTTGCAATACAAACACGTATTCTTGACTGTATTTGCAATACAAACACTTATTCTGGACTGTACATGCAATACAAACACTAACTCTTGACTGTAATTGCAATACAAACACGTATTCTTGACTGTACATACAATACAAACACTTATTCTTGACTGTACATGCAACACAAACAATTATTCTTGACTGTATATACAATACAAAACGCGCGTATGGATACAAAAATAGTTCGACTTTGAGCAGAGGCGGATTCAATGACTGCCGTCGCCACAGTGTTTTCTAGGGCAACGATTCAAAGACTCGCGCCCAAGGCTCCAACATTGTGTGTTTACTTTTGGATCTGTTCCCCCGTATATTTGGAGGGAGCATGGGGCTATTAATGGGCACCACATAAAAGACATTGTGGGAAAAACGATGTCAAGGTCGAAGAATAAAACTAGTATTCACCTAATGACCTCCACCTAATGTCGTCACCTAATGACTTCAACTAATGACTTCACCTAATGACAATGGAACCAGACTAATCGATTTTGCCACAGGAAAAGGAATGAGTATAAGCAGCACAAAATTCCCCCACAAAAACATCCACAAAATTACATGGACATCACCGGATGGCAGTACTAAAAACCAAATTGATCATGTGCTAATAGATAAGAGACATGGGTCAGATATTTTAGACGTTAGAAGCTGTAGAGGAGCAGATGCTGATTCAGATCATATGCTAGTTAAAATCAAATACAAACAAAGAATATCTACACTATACAACAAACAAAATAAGAGGCAGAAGTGCTATGACAGCCAAAAACTAATGAAAGATCCAATAGTCACAGACAAATTTAAAACCCAACTAAAGCAAAAACTTATAAATGGAAGGACAGAAAACGAGGATATGGACAATGATATAAACAAACACTGGGAAATAATTAAAAATGCAGTAAAGAGCACAACTGAAGAAATAATAGGATACAAACCAAGCTATAAAAGAGCAGGGTGGTTCGACGATGAGTGCAGACAAATCCTAGATGACAGGAACAAAGCAAGAATGACTATGATGCAAAGAGAAACAAGAAATACCGGACAACTATACAAAGAAGCTAGAAAGAAAGCCACTAAATTGTGTAGAAAGAAAAAAAGGGAGTGGGAAAAAACCAAACTATTAGAGATAGAAGAGCTATCAAGAAACAAAGATGTGAGAGGTATGTACATGAAAATAAAGGATGAAAAAAATGGCTTCCAAGCAAGACCTCACATGTGCGAAAATAAACAAGGTGAGCTAATAACAGAAAACAACAGAGTACTCGAAAGATGGGCAGAATACTTTGAGGAATTACTCAACAAACCAAGTATATCAGAGAAGAACACACAACAGTATAACCTGCCCTATGGTGGACCTGACCCTCTGGTAAACACACCAACTCTAGAGGAAACACTAAAAGGTATAATGACACTCAAAAACCATAAAGCCCCAGGAGACGACCTGATTACAGCAGAGCTAATTAAATGTGGTGGAAAAGAACTACACATAGAGATACATAAGCTAATAGAAAAAATATGGCTAGAAGAAAAAATGCCTATAGACTGGGAAACGGCAGTAGTGACACCAATACACAAGAAAGGATCTAAGCTTAACTGTGCAAACTATAGAGGAATCTCCCTTCTGAATGTTACTTATAAAGTTATGTCCAAATTAATAGCAAGTAGGCTACAATATTATACAGAAAATATACTAGGTGACTACCAATGCGGATTCAGACCTAACAGATCAACAAATGACCAGATCTTTACCATGCGATGCATTCTTGAAAAATGCTATGAATATGATATACCAGTGCATCAGCTCTACATCGACTACAAAATGGCATATGATAGTATAAACAGAAACTATCTTTATGAAACATTGGAGTTCTTTGGGATACCTAACAAGCTAACTAGGCTAATACACATGACCTTAAATAGATCTAAAAGTAAAATCAAAGTCCAAGGAGAATACTCACGAGAATTCTCCACACAACAAGGTCTCCGACAAGGAGACACACTATCATGCTTGCTATTTAACCTAGTATTAGAGAGAGTCATAAGAAACATCAAAATAGACACTAAAGGAACAATAAAGGAATATTTCAATAGAGACAATTACAGCACACAAACCAGTGGAACTCTTTATAGCCAACCTGTACAGTACCTGGCCTATGCCGATGATATAGCCCTACTAGGAAAAAACAGTAATGCCATCCAACAAGCCCTCACAGAGCTGGAAGATGACGCCAAGTTGGCAGGACTCGAAATCAATGATCTCAAAACAAAATACATGGTAATGAGAAGGGCCGATACAAAGGAAGAAGATAAGGAAGACCTCAAAACCAAAAACCACACTTTTGAAAAGGTTGAGAACTTTAAATATCTAGGATCAAACCTTAATGAGAACAACGAGTTACTGCCTGAAATAAAAGAAAGGATAACTGCAGGAAACCGTACCTACTACAGTCTCCAAAATGTATTCCGTAGCAAAAATATCTCAAAGAGAGCGAAGAAAGTAATCTATAAAACCATAATAAGGCCAGTGGTCATGTACAGCAGCGAAACATGGACTACAACAAAAACTATTGAGAATATGCTAAATACCTGGGAGAGAAAAGTGCTGCGGAGAATACATGGAGCTGTGAAAGACAAAGATGGCTGGAGAGTAAGAACAAACGAAGAAATTTATGAACTGTATGAAGATCCCACAATAGTGACAGAAATAAAGAAGGGCAGACTGAGATGGGCAGGCCATGTAGAGAGAATGACCAATGATCGAGCAGCTAGGATAGCATACCATCAGAACCCAAGAGGGAAGAGACCTAGAGGCAGGCCAAGACAGAGATGGCTCGAAACAGTAGAGGCGGACCTACAAAAGCTGGGAGTACGGGCATGGCGGAGGAAAGCCAGGGACAGACCCGAATGGAAGGCAGTAGTGGAGCAGGCCAAGCTCTTCATGAGCTGTAGTGCCACGGATGATGATGATGATGAATGACCTCACCTAAAAATTTCACCTCATGATTTCAAAAATAATTTCACCTAATAATTTCACCTAATGACGTCACCTAATGACGTCACCTAATGACTTCACCTAATGATTTCAAAAATAAAATCTCCCCCCCCCACCCTTTCCACGACGAGATGCAGCCACCTATTTCGATAGCACACAAGAACACCTCTGTTTCTTTTCACAGAAAGAGAGAGAGAGAGAGAGAGAGAGAGAGAGAGAGAGATGGGAGGAGATGGAGAGAAAGAGTGAGGGGTGGGCTTCGTCCGACCTAAACCCACATCTTTCTATGAAGATTTCCTTCTTCTCTTCCACCAAATGTCTTTTCTTTAACTACCTATAGACTTACGTAATGGGGTAGTGGTATTACCACAACTTGTCATGTCTCATATTGTGTGAAATGTCAACATCAACTTACGTCTGACACCCCACCCCACAACACATTTGATTCGTTGTGTGACGTTGTTTTGTTTTTTATTATTTTATCTTTTAAACTAAATTCTGTCACAAGTTGTTAGTAGCACCTGGCATAAGTTGTTAGTAGCACCTGGCATAAGTTGTTAGTAGCACCTGGCATAAGTTGTTAGTAGCACCTGGCATAGGTTGTTAGTAGCACCTGGCATAAGTTGTTAGTAACACCTGCCATAAGCGACTAGTTTTGTTGTGATAGCCCCACCCACTTTTCAACCTACCTGCAGGGCAGCGTGACCCAACACTTCATGAAACCAACAGATCTCAGGACAGTGACGTAAAAGCACAATCTATAACCTTCAGCGAGAACACATTGGATTTCAACCAGGTGCATACAAAAGGGATGTGGGTAGTGCGACCTCACTGGGTGCCTAACTTCGTAGGGGGCGCCTAAAGTGCGCTGATAAATGTTTTTGCTTTTTTTCAGATTTGAGAGGAGGGCGCCGAAAAATGCAACTCACACATGGTGCCACAGACACTAGCTAAGGCTCTGGATTTAACAAAAAGTGATACGGATACATAAACAAATGTCTCGAACTCGTACATAGCTCACAACCCTGACTTTTGTATTGGACGGACCCCTTCCCACCCCTACCCCCTAATCTGTCACATAACTGCTCGTCTAGAGATTAAGAAGTAACGCAGGCGCGTCTTCTGTTACAATGACAGGCACGTGTTCTGCTACATTGACTAAAATAACTCAAAGATCTAGTACAGTACCAAAATGTCCTTCAGTGAAACGCTTTTATATATCATGTGCACATCTTGCTCTTCAAGGCCGGCAACACACACGCGCGAACGTACACCAAGATCCACTCCTCAAACTTACAGTAGTAGACCCTTCATTATATTGTGCAGCGAAGCGTGGACAGCTATCATATATACCCATGTCCTTACTCACTCGTTCACAACCATTACAGTCACTTTGTTACACACCACAACCCCACACAGTCATTCTTTTACAACCCACAACCAATACAGTCACTTTGTTACACCTCACACCCCCATACAGTCACTCTGTTACACCCCACAACCCAATGCAGTCACTCTGTTACACACTGAAACCCGACGCAGTCACTTTGTGTCACTTACACACATCCACACACAGTCACTTTGTCTCACTCACACATGCCCCACACAGTCACCTTGTGTCACTCACACACCCCCCACACTGTCACTTTGTGTCACTCACACACCCCCATACAGTCACTTTGTCTCACTCACACATGCCCCACACAGTCACCTTGTGTCACTCACACACCCCACACTGTCACTTTGTGTCACTCACACACCCCCACACAGTCACTTTGTGTCACTTACACACCCACCTTGTGTCACTCACACACCCCCACACAGTCACTTTATGTCTTTCACACACCCCCACACAGTCATCATGTGTCACTCACACACCCCCACACAGTCACTTTGTGTCACTTACACACCCACCTTGTGTCAATCACACACCCCCACACAGTCACTTTATGTCTTTCACACACCCCCACACAGTCACTTTATTTCTTTCACACACCCCCACACAGTCACCATGTGCCATTCACACACCCCCACACAGTCACCTTGTGTCACTCACACACCCCCACACAGTCACCTTGTGTCACTCACACACCCCCACACAGTCACCATGTGTCACTCACACACCCCCACACAGTCACTTTGTGACCTAGAGTTTTCTAAATTGTTCTGTCCGTAACAATTTGGGATATTTTCTAAACAATATTAAGCAAAAATATATTATGATAGATAAGTTAACAACACAGTTAAATGTAACAGCACAACATCAATAGTGTTCTAAATTTATTTGTTTACTAAAAAAATGAGTAATGTGAGGGGGTCCAACAATTAATATTTTTTAATTGTTTACTTTTTTAATTGGTGACCTCACTGCAGGATTTACGTTTTGGTTAAACAAGATATAGGTTAGGGCCCCCACAAAATGCCCGAGTGAGCGATTGTCATTTATACTTAAATAATTTGGCACTGACATATAATGTCTGGACTTATAAAGGGGCCCATTTCTCAAACAGCATAGGGCTTAATCAAGTCTAAATTCGGCCCTGAGTGACCTGACAGGTGGTACTTCAATCCCCAACGGAATTATTAAAACATCAAACATCAAACAACTGTTGAAGACATGTCGTAAGTATAAAGCCTACATTATGTGCATTGGTGCTTGCAATTAATATTTAGTATAGAGATTTATTTGAAGACATCATTTCTGTAAACATTCTAAATGATAAAGAAATGTTCCATGTTAAATGATTCCAGCGCCTCTCATATCATACTGTCTCCATCAACATAATCCTCGAGGTTATCACAAACTGGGGCGGGGCTTTCAACGATTAAGCGGAGATAAACATTCAGACACGCCTACCAGTTTCCCAGGCCTCAGAGCCATCATCGTCTTACAGTTGATTGTTGACATACGGAGTCAGACATGGAGAGAGTCAGAAGAAGAAAACTGTGCAGAAATATGAAACATGTCAAGAGATACTTAGCATTCTACACAATAAAGAAAACAATCAATGACGTCATTAATGAGGAGGTAAGTCTGTCTCGTTAATTTAACCTCAAGTCTTAGATAAATAGGTTGTTCTTTAAAAAGCTTTTATTAAACTTTGCTTGTTTGTTTTATGGTTCTCTTCTTAAGTTAATGTAGTATAACATTTATACAAGCCTACTTCAGTTACTAGTATATTTGTCTTGTTTTTTTTCATTCTTTTAATTCCTGTAAGGATGAGATATTAATTTTTTCGTTTTGTTTAAATTATTTCTTTACTTCAATTTACTTTAATTGTTTTAAAATAAACGAATCCGCCGTGTGCAAACTAATAGTTCGTCAGTATTTTGTTTTAATTAATAAACACTATCGTAAAATATTTCTTTTAACTGAAGTTTGCAAATTATTATTTCGTCAGTATTTTTTTTATCAAACATGTAAACAGGATTCACACCATTCATCCTACCTCCAAAAGTACATCAAAAAGTAGGCCTACTTCCATAAGTACTTCCAAAAGTACTTCATTAAAAAACTTAACACATTTAGTATGTTTTAGTTAAGGGCTTTTTCGCTATTTAAATTAATATTCCTTTGTTTATAATGTTGAATAATTGATAATTATATTTCTAGATTTTGTCTGTTTTTTTTTTTATGTTTTATTAAACAGAATAAAAAAAAACAAGGTCTTCCTCAATACTTGCTATTACATTACATGGGGCTTTCTCAATACTTACTATTGCAGTACATGGGGCTTTCTCAATACTTGCTATTGCATTACATGGGGCTTTCTCAATACTTACTATTGCATTACATGGGGCTTTCTCAATACTTACTATTGCATTACATGGGGCTTTCTCAATACTTGCTATTGCATTACATGAGGCTTTCTCAATACTTACTATTGCATTACATGGGGCTTTCTCAATACTTACTATTGCATTACATGGGGCTTTCTCAATACTTACTATTGCATTACATGGGGCTTAACGAACATGTTAGAAATGCTTGACCTACAAACAAATAAAGCTCCCTCAAAAACAGGAGAGTGCCTAATATTTATCCACCATATTTGTGGATTGTACACAAGACAACAAATGAAGGGGGTGTGTGTAAAGGGGGGAGGGCGTGGCTTTCACAACATTACATAAAATTACAATGGCTGTAGTTTTTTTTTTTTGAGCATTTGAGCTTTCTCCCTTAGCAAAATTACGTCCTAATTTAAGCTACAAGATTTACAACTACACCTATCCACTAAATCAACAACAGAAAATAATATTACTTAAAAGCTTTAAAAAATAAATCATTTCAGTGGCAATAAATGACTTGATTAAAATTATTTGTGTTTTTTATTAAATGTCTTTAACTTAAGATTACCATTATTCTCTTTGTCTTATAATGGACCGATATTTTTCCCTTCTGTCGGAACCTGAAATTGAACTAATTCCACATATGTCAATGTTGACCTTTCATTAATTTGTATATTTACGTCCCAGGTAGACAACACGGTCAAGTGCTCAGGTAAAGGTTGGCTCAGCCACCCGTACGATGACAAGATAAATTTTGGGCACGCCCTGAATGACATTCTGTCAGGGGCTGAGGGCTGGATATACCGTCTACGGCACATACTTTGCAATATGATTGTCATGTACGGCGTTACAGATGTACATATACATTCCAGAAATTTGGACCAATATAATTTATTCTACAAACTTATCATAGAAGCTTACTATGCAGATAAAAACAAGCTTTTAGACACCATTTGCTGTAACCATCAGCCTTTGACATGTCAACAAAATCGGGAAGTCCCTGTTTGTGGAAATTACCTCCAGTTTGCTGATGCTCTGGTTGAGAAAGCTAAACAGTCGATTGCCAGCAGTAGAAACAGAAAAGACAAAAAGATACATGTCCAAAAATTAAAGCTTTTCCGGGCATTGTATCAAATGAAGTCCATTCGTCGTGGTCACTAGCGTTATATTAATTAAGATACTTTTATGTTCTATCATGCTGTGGTATTAAGAGACATAGGTAAATGAAGATGGATGGTGTGACTTAAACGATTGTTAAACATACAGTGTTGTGTTGTGTTTGTCAGTGTTTAAACATATTTACTTCATGCGTCCTCTTTTCTTAATTAGACATTTCCCTTCCCCACCTCCGCAATTATGTTCTAATTAATTTTGATTAAAAGATCATTGAAGTATTTTATATGTTCGACTATTTTTATTCTTGTACACTTGAATTTTAAATTTGGGGTACAAGCTATTTCGTCAGTGAACGGCTGCTAGTTTTTTTTTTTTTTAATCAATATCTTCAGAGGCAGAGTAAATGGTGGGCGCATGAGCGAACACGTGGGTCCCAAATTGTCAGGGCCCCCCAGAAATCCCAAATCTATAAGGAATTTATTTTATTTTTGATGGCAGTCTTTTTTTTTTAGGATCACATTATTTATCAGAGATGTGTGTGATTTTAATCGATTACATATTTTGGAGTATTTATACTTTTACTTGCATGGTCAATACTTGGTAGATCAGAGATGGGTGTAATTGTAATCGATTACATATTTTGGAGTATTTATACTTGTACTTGCATGGTCAATACTTGGTAGATCAGAGATGGGTGTGATTGTAATAGATTACATATTTTGGAGTATTTATACTTGTACTTGCATGGTCAATACTTGGTACATCTTTCGTATTTCCTTCTGCGTACCGTAGGAAGGGGGGGGGGCTCAACCGACATTGCATCACGTGAAGGACCCGGGATTTTTTTCTAGTTTTCGGTATCAAATCTTGAAGAATTCAGTTAAATCTTATTAAGATGTGAACCTGACAAGAGAAAGGGAATAGGGTATTGTACTTTTCTCACAATCACCACAATACTTCATCAGTGCTGAAGGCCTAACAAGCTTAAAGATAATCTGCATTAAATCTTATGGTGGAATTTTACATGTTATGGTCCAATTTTACAAATTATGGTCCAATTTTGCATCTTATGGTCCAATTTTACATCTTATGGTCCAATTTTACATTTTATGGTCCAATTTTACATTTTATGGTCCAATTTTGCATCTTATGGTCCAATTTTGCATTTTATTAGTAAACACTCAAGATAGTAAATACAGTTATCTAATGTAGTTGCTTAAGAGAGAGACATTTTCAGTAAGGCATAATATTTGAAATGCTAAAGTGGTTACTAGCGTTATACTGAGACACTTTTATTTTGCTGTGGTATTAAGAGACATAGGTAAATGAGGATAACCCCATTACTTCGACCAAATTTGTGAGGACTAGGTACTGCTCTGGTTCATGTCCAAATGAATATAAAAGCGAACGGTAAACGGTAAGGGGGGGGGGGGGCAAGCTATCAATAAGAAATAATTATTTTAAGGGTTTAATAATATGTCAGCAGAAAGGGGGAATAACAAATAACAATTGAGTAGCAGACGTGGGGAAATAGACTCGTCTGCCAATGGCTACAAACACGTAATTCTGACTGCACTTGCAATACAAACACGTATTCTTGACTGTATTTGCAATACAAACACTTATTCTTGACTGTACATGCAATACAAACACGTATTTTTGACTGTACATGCAATACAAACACTTATTCTTGACTGTACATGCAATACAAACAATTATTCTTGACTGTATATACAATACAAAACGCGCGTATGGATACAAAAACAGTTCGACTTTGAGCAGAGGCGGATTCAATGACTGCCGTCGTCACAGTGTTTTCTAGGGCAACGATTCAAAGACTCGCGCCCAAGACTCCAACATTGTGTGTTTACTTTTGGATCTGTTCCTCCCGTATATTGGGAGGGAGCATGGGGCTATTAATGGGAACCACATAAAAGACATTGTGGGAAAAACGATGTCAAGGCCGAAGAATAAAACTAGTATTCACCTAATGACCTCCCCCTAATGACCTCACCTAATGACTTCACCTAATGATTTCAAAAATAATTTCACCTAATGATTTCACCTAATGATTTCACCTAATGATTTCACCTAATGATTTCACCTAATGACCTCACCTAATGATTTCAAAAATAATTTCACCTAATGATTTCACCTAATGACTTCACCTAATGATTTCAAAAATAATTTCACCTAATGATTTCACCTAATGACTTCACCTAATGATTTCACATAATGATTTCACCTAATGACCTCACCTAATGATTTCACATAATGACCTCAACTAATGTTTTCACCAAATGACCTCACCTAATGTTTTCACCTAATGACCTCACTTTATGACTTCACCTAATGACTTCACCTAATGATTTCAAAAATAATTTCAGCTAATGATTTCCCCTAATGACTTCACCTAATGATTTCACCTAATGATTTCACCTAATGACTTCACCTAATGACCTCACCTAATGACTTCCCCTAATGACCTCACCTAATGACTTCACCTAATGATTTCAAAAATAAAATCCCCCCCCCTTCCACGACAAATGCAGCCGCATAGTTCGATAGCACACAAGAACACCTCTGTTTCTTTCCTTTATCACTGTTCACAGAAAGAGAGAGAGAGAGAGAGAGAGAGAGAGAGAGAGAGAGAGAGAGAGAGAGAGAGAAAGAGAGATGGGGAGAGATGGAGAGAAAGAGTGAAGGGAGTGCTTCGTCCGACCTAAACCCAACCCTTTCTATGAAGACATCTTTCTTCTCTTCCACCAAATGTCTTTTCTTTAACTACCTCTAGACTTACGTAATATAGTCTGTGGTACTGGTATTACTACAAACTTGTCATTTCACGAGTATTATTGTGTGAAATGTCAACATTAACTGACGTCTGCCACCCCAGCTCCACCCCACAACACATTTGATTTTTTTTTATTCTATCTTTTAAATTAAAATTCTGTCACAAGTTTTTAGTAGCACCTGGCATAAGCGGCACGTTTTGTGGTGATACCCCACATTTTTTAACTCCCCCCACCCACCTACCTGCAGGGCAGTGTGACCCAACACGTCATGAAACCAATAGAACGTAAAGCCACATTCACATGTCTATAATGACCTTTAGCGAGAACACCTTGGATTCAACCAGGTGCGTAGAAAGGTTTGCTGCGGGGCTGTTCGTCCTCAAAGGGTGCCGAACTAGGGAGAGGTGCGACTGCCCCGAAAAGGGGCGCTGCTAAAATTGTGTCTGCATTTTTTTTGGATGAGGGCGCCGTATAATGCAAGTCGCACAGGGCGCCGAAAAATGCAAATCATACAGGGCGCCACAGACACTAGCTACGGCTCTGGATTTAACAAAAAGTAGAACGGGCGCATAAACAGGTGTCCCCCGAACTCGTTCACACTTCATGGCCTTGACCTTTGTATGGGACAAACCCCTTCCCCCCCCCCCCAATACTTTACATAAACTGCTCGTGTAGAGATTTAGAAGTAACACAGGCACGTCTTCTGTGACAATGACCGAAATAACTCAAAGATCTAGTATAGTAAAAAAAAAGGTCCTTCAGAACCAAACGCTATAGTATATCATGTACACATCTCGCTCTTCAAGGTCGGCAACACACACCCGCGCACGTGCACCAAGATCCGGTCCTCAAGCTTACAGTAGACCCTTCATTATATTGTGCAGCGAAGCGTGAACAACAATCAAATAAACCCATGTCCTTATTTATTCACACCCAATACAGTCACTCTGTCTTACCTATAGACTTACATAATGTAATCTAGGAAACTGGTGTTACTATCACTTGTCATGTCACATATTATTGTGTGAAAAGTCAACTTACGTCTGACACCCACCTTCCACCCCCCACCCCACAACCCATTTGATTCGCTATATTATCTTTTAAATTAAATTCTGTCACGAGTTGTTAGTGTTTGTGAAGTCCCTGTAATAATGAGATGAAATCTCTTAGATCCTATAAAACACTAATGGGACGGTTTTTATGCTGTTATTCTTTCATCCCCTACCATAGCCGATAGTGCAATGACCATGCAGGCACCACGGGAGATATATCGGGAACTTGAGCCAAGACCTGAAAAATTTCCTTGGTCCTCACCGGAGATCGAACCAGGTAGCTTCAGGTCGACAGTCGAGCACTTTACTACCGCACGACCATCCGTCCCCTCCGAGTTCTTAGTAGCACCTGGCGTAAGCGGCACCTTTTTGTTGTGATAGCCCCGCCCCGCCCACCTTTCAACCCACCTACTGGCTAGTGTGACCCAACACTACATCAAATCAATAGATCTAAGCACAGTGACGTAAAACCATCTTCGGCTAGAAAACATTGGATTCAAACAGGCGCATACAAAAAGGTACTGTGGTCTGTGGGTAGTGCGACCGTGCTGGGTACCTATTAGGTAGGGACGCCGAAAGAGCGATGATTTATGTATTTGCTTTTTTTTTTCAGATTTGATAGGAGGGCGCCGAAAAATTGCTTCTCGCACAGGGCGTCACTAACACTAGCTACGGCTTTGGATTTAACAAAAGTGAAACGGACAAAAAAATATATCTCCAGAACTCCATGACCTTTCTATTTGAAGACCCCCCCCCCTCTTCCAATCCCGGATCTGTCACATGACCTGCTCGTCTATAGGTTTAGAAATAACACACACACCAATACGTTTTATGTTACAGTGATGAAAATAACTCAACAAAAGGTACATCAATCAAAAGTTTGAATAAAACATTTTAATACATTTACAAACACACAACAATCTAATAACACTTAAAACATCAACGTAAGACGGATATACACACACACTGCCCATGTACACATCTAGTTCTTTCAGGCCAGCTACACACACACACACACACACACACAAACACGTGCTGAAATAACCAGTCTATCGGCTTTCAGTAGCAGATCATTCATGACACGCCTACCAGTTCCCAAGCCATCAGAGCCATCATCGTCTTACAGTTGAATGTTGACATACGGAGTCAGACATGGAGAGAGTCAGAAGAAGAAAACTGTGTAGAAATATGAAACATGTCAAGAGATACTTTGCATTCTGTACAATAAAGAAAACAATCGATGACGTCATTAACGAGGAGGTAAGTCTGTCTCGTTAATTTAACCTCAAGTCTTATATAAATAGGTTGTTCTTTAAAAGCTTTTATTTAACTTTGCAAGTCAATTTGTTATTCTCTTGTTAAATTACTTTAGCACAACATCTATATAGGCCAACTTTAAGAAATAGTCTTTATGCGTTTTTTATTCCTGTAAGGATGAGATCAGAGGCGTACCTAGGCTGGGGAGGGGGTCTAAATTCGAAAGTCCCCCTGGCCCAAGCTTGAAGGGACCCACCAAACATTTTTTTACATTAAATATTTAGTACATTATCTCATGTCATGGTGTCGAATGTCAAAATGCAGGGGCTCCCAAAGAGGCCAAGCCCCCGGACCCCCAATTCCTTAGGTTTGGCCCTGGATGAGATATTATTTTTTTAAATCCTATAAACTATTATCTGCTTTTATTATGCCACCCTTTCTACCCCACCATATTCTGCTATAGCCCTAGGGACAGGGCCTGCATTACAAATTGCGGGGCCCAATTTAACGGATGCTTGCGAGGCCCTTCTTCTAATGTTTTACAATAACAACTATTACTATTAATGCTAAATGTAAATTAGGGGCCCGTGGCAGGCGCGGGCCCAATATGGAGCGATCGGTCAAATTGGCCTAATCCGGCCCTGCCTGGGGAGCACCACGGGAAACACATGTATTTGAAGGGACACGCTGAGAGTTAAACCCGTAACCCACAGAGTGTAGATTGAGCCACAACATTCTAGTTGGTGTTAGCACCCTATACGTACTAAATATAGCATACCTAGTGTTAGCACCATAGACATACTAAATATAGCATACCTAGTATTAGCAACATAGGCATACTAAATATAGCACGCCTAGTGTTAGCACCATAGACATACTAAATATAGCACACCTAGTATTAGCAACATAGGCATACTAAATATAGCACGCCTAGTGTTAGCACCATAGACATACTAAATATAGCACTCCTAGTGTTAGCACCATAGGCATACTAAATATAGCACTCCTAGTGTTAGCACCATAGGCATACTAAATGTAAGCATTCCTAGTGTTAGCACCATATTTGGGTGGTCCAAAGTGACTAAAGTGTAGCGATGAAATAGGAACTCAATAAATATATATATTTACACAATTTTTTAAGGATAATATTTTTATTATTCAAAATATTTTGACAATAATCTGTGACAGTTTACACAATTTTAACACAATAAATAATGTTGATTTTAACCAAAAAAAGTGCTTTCCCCCCCCCTCTCTAAATTTTAACGCTATTCAAACATTAACAACTGGCGTGGTGGGAATGGCTTTTCCTTGTTGGAAATCGTTTATGAAAAGAAATTAAAAATCATTTTTTTTTCTTAAAAAAAGCTTTTATTTTAAAAAATGTACCAGAATGTAAAAATGTATCCAGTATCATACAAATATTTATATAAATTATAATACGTGTGGGTTCCAGCTAGGTATAAAGTATATTCATTTATTGTTACTTATCAACTAACGTAAAGACAGTTGAGTATTTTGTACTCACTAGAGCTTTTATATTTAGTAATGATTAGTATATTTGAAAGTATCGATTAGTTTTATTTCTATACTTGACAAATATGTCAAAATGTGCCATTTAGTATAGTATATTAAAATCATATGGATGTACACATGTATATACTTGTTTGTTGTTTTTTTTTCCACAAAGAACCCTAAAAATCCTATAGTACATTAGTCAAAAGTCAATCCTTGGTAGCTTTATATCAACAGGTGGCTCAACGCACAAATCGTTGTATCCCAAGGTCAAGACTGACCGTATCTTTATTATGTCTTTCAATCCTACCGCCATACACACATTTTATCAATTCATTTCAAACAAACAACATAAGAACCACAGATGTTGAAAACCAGTCTTTCATTATCTATAGGCTGAATAAAAAACTTGGAAAGACACCTATTGATTCCCCCCCACACACACACTCCTCATAGTCCGACCTACTTCCACATACTTCTGTCAATGTTGACCTTTCAGTAATTTTTGTATTTACTTCCCAGGTGGACAACACGGTCAAGTGCTCAGGTAAAGATGGACTAAGCCACCCGTACCACGACAAGATAAATTTTGGGCACGCCCTGAATGACATTCTGTCAGCGGCTGAGGGCTGGATACACCGTCTACGGCACATACTTTGGCATCTCATGAATATACACGGCGTTACAGATATACATATACATTTCAGATATTTGGACCAATATAATTTATTCTATAAACTGATCATAGAAGCTTACTATGCAGATAAAAACAAGCTTTTAGACACCACTTGGTGTAACCATCAGCCTTTAACATGTCAACAAAATCGGGAAGTCCCTGTTTGTGGAAATTACCTCCAGTTTGCTGATACACTGGTAGAGAAAGCTAAACAGTCTATTGCCAGCAGTAGAAACAGAAAAGACAAAAAGATACATGTCCAAAAATTAAAGTTTTTCCAGGCCATGAATCAAATGAAATCCATTTCTATACGTCATGTATATGGATGGTTTGACTTAAGCAATTGTTAAACACACAGTGTTGTGTTGTGTTTGTCTGTGTTGAAACATATTTACTTCATGCGTCATCTTTTTTAATTAGACATTCCCCTTCTCCACCTCCCATATTACTGTTACAAAATTATGTTCTAATTAATTTTGATTAAAAGATCATTGATGTACTTTATATGTTCGACTATTTTATTCTTTTACACTTGAATTTTAAATTTGGGGTACAAGTTAATTCTATAAGGGATTATATTCCATTTTTTTGATGGCAGTCTTTTATTTTTCCGGAACACATAATTTTCCAGAGATGGTTGTGATTGGTACTTGTAATCGATTACATATTTTGGAGTACTTATACTCGTTCCAGTACATTGAGTAATCGTACTTGCAAGGTCAATACTAGGTAAAACTGTCATATTTTCTACTGTGCACCAGCGGTCCTTAACCGACATTACACCGCATCTGAAAATCTGAAAGTTTTATCCAATCATCTGAAGGGCCCGGGGATTGATTCTAGTTTTTTTTGCGTCAAATTTTGAAGAATTTAGTTAAGGCTTAAAATGTGTCACGTGACAATAGAAATGCGACATGGTATTGCACTAATCTTACATTGCTCAAAGTACTTCATCAGTGCTGAAGGCCTAATAAGATTTAAGATAATCTGCATTATATCTTATGGTCCAATTTTACGTTATACCAGTGGCATATGACTTCGTTAAATATTAAATGCTTTATTAAGTTAGCTATGATAGTGATATCAGAGAGAGGTATTTACAGTAGGCATATTTGAAATGCTAAAATGGTTACTAGCGTTATATAGACTTAATTTTATTTTTTTAATCTTGATGTTATACCAAGTACTGACCAAGTACTGACCGAATGAATGTCAAAACATAAAGGGAAAAGGGAAATAAAAAATAAATATTGAGGAGCAGACGTGGAGAAATAGACTCGTCTGCCAATTGCTACAAACAATGTCATATTCTTGGACTGCAAATACACAATTACAAAAACGCGCGTATGGACATACAAAAAATAGTTCGACTTTTGATCAGAGGCGGATTCAACGGCTCGCGTCCAAGCGTCCACAATCGTGTGTTAACTTTTTGACCTGTTCTTGTATATTACGGTCAGTCAGGGAAGCTGTTGCGGGTACGTAATGTCAAAGGTCAAAGGCTAAAACTATAAGTGACTTTAAAAAAAAGTCGCAACCACCTTCCACGACGAATGCAGCTGACTAGTTCTATCACACACGGATGGTCGTGCGGTAACGCGCTCGACTGTCGACCTGAAGGTACCTGGTTCGATCTCCGGTCTTGGCTCAAGTTCCCGATATATCTCCCGTGGTGCCTCCATGGCCATTGCACTATCGGCTATGGTGGGGATGAAAGAAGGGCACCATAAAACCGTCCCATTAGTGGTTTATAGGATCTAAGGGATTTCATCTCATCCTTACAGGGACTTTACACATCACACACAGCAACGATGTTTCTTTCCTTTATCGCTGTTCATAGACGGAGAGAGAGATAGAGAGAGGGGGCGGCGGAGGGGATGGTGCACATATTTGTCTTCGCCCGGGGCCTCGTCTGACCAAAGCCCACCTGTTACCAGTGGCGCAAATTAAAAGATTTGACCAAAATTTGTTTAAAATAAAATGCAAATATAAATACAATATAAATATAAATAATGTGATTTTTTAATACAAGTGATTTTTTTTTGCCCCTCCCCCTGAAAGTCTGGTCTAGTTGCGCATCTGCCTGTTACTATGAAGACTTCATTATTCTCTTCCAACAAATGTCTTTTCTTTAACTACCTATAGACTTACGTAATATAGTCTGGGGTACTGGTATTACTACAACTTGTCATGTTATTGTGTAAAACGTCAACATTAACTGACGTCTGCCACCCCCCAGCCCCCACACCACTGTCTGATGTTTTTTTTCGATAACATTAAATTCTGCGATAAGTTGTACCTGGCATGAGTGGAACGTTTTGTTGTGATGTGTGTGACGCCCCTGTAAAGGATGGGATGGGTTTTTTTTTTTTTGGCAGGGCCCTTCTTTCATGCACACCTTGGAGGCACGACGGGAGTTATATATATATATATATATATATATATATATATATAGAGAGAGAGAGAGGGGGGGGGACTGAAGCCTTGACCCTTTCAAGTCACCAGCACTTCATTAAATCAATAGATCTCAGGACAGTGACGTAAAAGCACAATCTTTTCAGCGAGAACACATTGGATTCAACCAGGTGCATACAAAAGGGGATGTGGGCAGTGCGACCTCGCTGGGTGCTAGGTAGGGGTGCCGAAAGAGAGTTGATAAATGTTTTGGTTTTTCAGTTTTGAGGAGGGCGCAGAAAAATACTTCTCGCACAGGGGACAACAAACGCTAGCTACAACTTTTTATTTAATAACAAGTGAAATGTACACATGGTAATGTGGAGAAGAAAGTGTGGCAGGCCAGGGCCCTAAATGCGTTGTAAAGCTACATGAGGAAGAAACATATGTCCCGAACTCGTTCACAGTTCCTTGACCTGACCTTTCTATTAGACGAACCCCTCTCACCCACCCCCGTCCCAATCTGTCACATGACCTGCTCGTCTAGAGATTTAGAAGAAACATACGCAAGACTTATGTTGCAATGACCAAAATAACTCAACGATCTAGTATAGTATAAAATGTCCTTTAATCATACGTTTGAATAAAATATTTTAACACATTTACAGACACACAAAAATATAATAACACATAAAAACATCAATGTACGACGGATATACACACATGCACTGCCCATGTACACATCTTGTTCTTCTAGCCTAGCTACACACACTGCAAATGTACACATCTTGTTCTTCTAGGCTAGCTACACATACACACACACACACGAACGCTGATGGGGCACGCTGGGATTTGAACTCGTAACCCACTGACTGTAGATTGAGCCACATCATGCTAGCTGGTGTTAGCACAATAGAATACTAAATATAGCATACCTAGTGTTAGCACCATAGACATACTTAATATAACATGCCTAGTGTTAGCACCATAGGCATACTAAATATAGCATACCTAGTGTTAGCACCATAGACATACTAAATATAGCATACCTAGTGTTAGCACCATAGACATACTAAATATAGCATACCTAGTGTTAGCACCATAGACATACTAAATATAGCATACCTAGTGTTAGCACCATAGACATACTAAATATAGCATACCTAGTGTTAGCACCATAGACATACTAAATATAGCATACCTAGTGTTAACACCATAGACATACTAAATATAGCATACCTAGTGTTAGCACCATAGACATACCATTTTATGGACATGTAAACGAGATGACGGTCTAGGGGCCCTACTGCTGACGGGGCTCTCTATCGACGGTTATCAACTTACAGTAGCAAACCATTTATACTAGTGTGCAGCCATGCGTGGAAAACAGTCACGTTAACCCATTCCCTTACGCACTCAAACACACCCCACACAGCCATTCTGTCATACTCACACACAACCCTTACTGTCACTCTGTGCTACTCACACACACACACACATGTTGTGACAGTCACACATCCACAAACATTCTTTATATGACACACACACACACGCTGACAAAGTCCTTCTGTGACATTCACCCCCACACAGTCATTCTATGACACTTACATACCCCCCACGCAGTCTTGTTGTGACACTCAACCCCACCCCAATCACACACACACACACACACAGGCACGCCGAAAGGGGGGCGGGGGGTCATTGCCAGGGGGCCCGCATCTGTAAGGGGGCCCGGCCGCCCCGACCATGTCAATTTTTTCACGACTTATTGTTTATTAAAGGGGCCCGCAATGAAGTCCTGCCCTGGGGGCCCGTGCTGGCTCTCGGCTCCACTGCACACACCCCACACCTGACAATCAGCATCAGGGATATTAATATAACCTGTCCGGGGAATCGGTCATCCAACGCGGAATAATGGGCCTTTATATATATATATATATATATATATATATATATATATATATATATAGGTATAGGATATTTTTTGTAGGTTTTGACAACCACACGATAACAAAACGGAACTAGAAAGTCTCTAAATTTAGATTCGTAATCGTGAAATAGTTGAGTAATTTTTTAGGTGTTTGGCTTAATTGGGCTTGCAAAACTTTTTTTTAATTTCTTTTTTTAAAATATATCCGGCGTTGTGGTAGGAAAAAATTGCTTTAAACAAGATAAAGTTTATTAAATACATACATCAGAAAAAGAGAGAGAGAGATGTTTTAACAGCGGTTATAAGAGTAATTTGTCAAAAATATTCAACCATTTTTTTATATATAATGTTTATCCTATTTTATTTTAAATAAACTCCAAAAAAAAAAAAACAGCCAAAATCCAACCAAAGTTCAATGGAAACCACCCAAACCGGCGAGAAAACTGCCAATCTGACATCTTCCTTACTACTGCTCGTGTTAGCCTTCTACAGCTAGGACGTCCTGGTCACAAGTATCCGTTCTGCTTCCCTTCTTATAAAGTCAACCCCTCTTCCTGACGAGTTTGGCACAGAGCATTTCCTACTGAATATGCTAATTTGGTGTGGTGTATGGCAGTTGACAGGAGGGGGTCCGGACTTTGTAAGCTCCCGATGATAGTCCCCGAGTAGACCCAGTTTTAAATGGGTACCTGGTTAATGTGGGTGGGGTGGGGGGGAGTATGTCACCTCACAGATGGGAGTTGTACTAACCACACAATCTCTCAATAAATCGCTGCTACACTTTATACTTTATCTGCCCCAATGAGCCCTTAGGGGGCCTTGAGAGAACTTTACTAGGGGCCCCCACATGTAATGACCCTCCCCTCCTAGAGATACCCTTACTTTGCCATAGCACTTGTCAGGGGCCCAGGGGTAAATAACTCAGCATATGGGATTTTAGAGGGGGGCATCGCTTTTCAGAGAATATTAGAGGGCCTAATAGTTGCACGCGACTAGATGAGCAGCGTTTGATGGGACGACTAGATGGGCAGCGTTTGATGGGACGACTAGATGGGCAGCGTTTGATGGGGCGACTAGATGGGCAGCGTTTGGTGGGACGACTAGATGGGCAGCGTTTGATGGGGCGACTAGATGGGCAGCGTTTGGTGGGGCGACTAGATGGGCAGCGTTTGGTGAGGCGACTAGATGGGCAGCGTTTGGTGGGGCGACTAGATGGGCAGCGTTTGGTGGGGCGACTAGATGGGCAGCGTTTGGTGAGGCGACTAGATGGGCAACGTTCGTTGGGGCGACTAGATGGGCAGCGTTCGGTGGGGCGACTAGATGGGAAACGTTCGTTGGGGCGACTAGATGGGCAGCGTTTGGTGGGGCGACTAGATGGGCAGCGTTCGGTGGGGCGACTAGATGGGCAGCGTTTGGTAGGGCGACTAGATGGGCAGCGTTTGGTGGGGCGACTAGATGGGCAGCGTTTGGTGGGGCGACTAGATGGGCAGCGTTTGGTGCCCCCCAAGAACGGCTATGAGATAAACACATGCAGAACCGTTCCTATGGACAGGTAAACCAGGTGACTGTCTAGGCAGTATTGGATATTAGGTATCTGTCCTCCCTTTGTTCTTTAGTAGTGTCTACTATAAAGACAAAATGGTTACTTCAAAGAAAAATAATGACGTATTTAAGCCGGTACTGTTAGAAAAAAAGTAGAACTTTTATTTACTTTTCTTATAAGCAACAAAAGAAATAATTCAAATCATTGGTTTAGTTTGATAACATTTTTATATATGTAACGAAGATCGCATACATTTATGACGTTCAATTACAAAGAATTATAAAAAATAATATGATCCAACACAAATTTGTTTTTTAATTCAAATCTTACACTCCCAGTTTGTAATTTGTAGACTCAAAAGAGCAAACTTTGTGGAAAACGTAAAAAAGTTTTTTTTAGTAATTCCAAACACATGATTCAAAAGGATATGCATTAAAAAAACTATTATCTTTATATATAATGTAAACAACTAAAAATGAAAATTATAAGGTCTGAAAAAAATGTACAACTGTCAGTCTATCATAATTTATGTCTGTTGATGTTTTTATTAATCTGACAAGATACTCACATGTTTTTATTAATCTGACAAGATACTCAAATGTTTTTATTAATCTGACAAGATATTCAAATGTTTTTATTAATCTGACAAGATACTCAAATGTTTTTATTAATCTGACAAGATACTTAAATGTTGTATTTTTATTAATCTGACAAGATACTCAAATGTTGTATTTTTATTAATCTGACAAGATACTCAAATGTTTTTATTAATCTGACAAGATATTCAAATGTTTTTATTAATCTGACAAGATACTCAAATGTTTTTATTACTCTGACAAGATACTCAAATGTTTTTATTAATCTGACAAGATACTCAAATGTTTTTATTACTCTGACAAGATACTCAAATGTTTTCATTACTCTGACAAGATACTCAAATGCTTTTATTAATCTGACAAGATACTCAAATGTTTTTATTAATCTGACATGATACTCAAATGTTTTTATTAATCTGACAAGATATTCAAATGTTGTTTTTTATTAATCTGACAAGATATTCAAATGTTGTTTTTTATTAATCTGACAAGATATTCAAATGTTTTTATTAATCTGACAAGATATTCAAATGTTTTTATTAATCTGACAAGATACTCAAATGTTTTTATTAATCTGACAAGATACTCAAATGTTTTTATTAATCTGACAAGATACTCAAATGTTTTTATTAATCTGACAAGATACTCAAATGTTTTTATTAATCTGACAAGATACTCAAATGTTTTTATTAATCTGACAAGATACTCAAATGTTGCTTTTTTTAAATCTCTGAAATAATGAAGAGCTATAGGTTTGTTTTAGCATCACTGATCTCAGCAGATACATGGATATTGTTGCTTTCACCCTGTTTCTGGTTATCCTGAACTTCGCAGCAGTGATCGTCATCAACAAACACTGGGTTTTTGTAAAACATTTCCCTGGGGTGTAAATTATCCTGCTGTGGTGACTTAGCAGATCGATCTTTGTGCATTTCTTTGAGTTCAGGCCTGTCGTGCTTTGACTGAAACTGGTCATGATTATAGCAGAACATGCCCATAACTATGAGCACGATAATACCTGAAATGATGCCGATTTTCAGGTTGTATGCATACAATTCCCAAAGGTTTCCGAAAAATGGTCCATTGATGTTTATACCGAGTTTGACCACAGCATATATGTTGTCTGGGTATTTCTGGACCAAACAATGATAAACTCCAAAATCTGGTTTGTCAATGTTGTGAATGAGCAGAACAGAGCCGTTGCTTTGAATGGAGTAATGTTGGTTCGCAGCCACTTTTGTTTCATTAAGAACCTCAGCTATTGAAGAAAAATGTAAATAATCTTATCCTTCAACTATAAGAGCGACATATGCAATATTTGCTGCAAGCGGTTTAATTATAAAACAAGAAGTCTCGAATATCTCATCGGGTCTTAAATATTTCAGACGATACACATGTATTTAGAAAACAACAACTTTAAAGTCTATTTTAAATGATCTGACTCTATTTTATAAAGATGGTTATAAAATGACAGACATACAATTGTGTTTATTTCTTGGAGAAATATGTAAGAATTTAATATGTTTGTCATGAAATTACACAGAGGCGTACCTAGGGTGGGGGAGGGGGGGACCAAATCTGAAAATCCTCCCCGGGCCCCAGCTTGAGGGGGGCCCCCAAAACATTTTTTTCATTAAATATTAAGTAATCTCATGTCATGGTTCGAATGTCAAAATGTAGGGGCCCCCAAAGAGGCCAAGCCCCCCCAGGCCCCTAAATCCCTAGGATCGGCACTGAAATTATATTTTTAAAAAATTATTTATAATGCCAATAAAAAAAAAATCAACCAGGGACAGAAAGATTGTGATGAGAGTATATGTATGTAGGTGTTGATCTGAAGGTCTCAGGGAGCCAGGTTTTAACTAAAAAAAAATCAATTAGGGACATATGGCTATAGTACATTGCTGTTGTCCTGAACGTCCCATGCCTCTATAGTCCAGAAATCTCAAGTTTCCACCCGGGGCAAAAAATTGGAACCTGATAGTTAGTTAAGGAAAGTAATAATTTGGCTATATGTTAGAACATACTCTTCTACTAAGTTCTGACAATAGAAACAGATTCTAATTGATTTATCCAGATGGCTGTCATGTGCTTCACATCATATTTACTTTACATAAAGAAAAACAAAATTACTTTACTGCTGAGAATTTTTTTTATTTTGTAATGCTTACTATTAGGCAGAATCCACAGATATCTGAAGGGTCCATCAGAAATTTCCTCAGGGCTGAAGCGGTCATCGGCACATGTCAGGTTGGCAGTGACGCCATACAGTAACTCCTGGTACTGGCTTATGTGGCATTCTACCCGCCCTAGTAAGACACCAGCAGTTAAGCAGAAGATAATTCTATGCACCATTTTGACCTGCGATGAGTCACAAACTATTTTAATGATAAACTTTTGTTAAAATTTCGTTACATTAAAGGGATTGTGTGGTTAGCACAACGCCCAGCCGCCTTTACTTCCCCAACTTAAAGTCAAGTACTCATTTAAAGCTGGGTGGACTTATGGGACGACTTTGCACCACATTTCACCTGGAAAAATTCCATGGGCCTCACAGTCGAGTATCTATACCACTCGGCCATCCGTCCCACATTTCACTTATATAAATACAAAGAATTAGGGCCCGGTAACTAACATTTTTTTTTTCTAAATGGAAACTTATTTTATCAAAAACAAACAACGAGTTATCTTATTTAA
Source organism: Bulinus truncatus (assembly GCA_021962125.1). NCBI lineage: Eukaryota > Metazoa > Mollusca > Gastropoda > Planorbidae > Bulinus > Bulinus truncatus. Next base: position 87,710 of record JAGDYQ010000135.1, read on the forward strand.
AACTGTAGTTATGTTTATACAAGTATACCATTTTGAAAGTTTAATGTATCTCAAAAAATACTTCATGAGTGGAGAAATTATGTCAGTTAAAAAGTATTCAAGATGACCATACTTACTGTTAAGTTAATTCCAGCAGAGAGTGAAGCCATCTAACGCAACATTAGGTCAGCCGTTTCTTGATCCACTTAAAAAAAATGTATTCACTGGCATGAAACTGTTTATCAGTAACACATTAAAAATTAGCTCATAGCGTGAAGCAGCAAAGATAAGGCCTTATTGTTTTACCTTTCATAAACAGTTTTTTGGTTTCACATACCTTCAGCCCCCCCCCCCTCCCATATCAAATCAGGTGTTTAAGTAGAGCCGTGGCAATGTAGTTTGGCTTAAGGTATTTGTACTCTTTTGAGTTTGTATTTTTAATGACTGCTTTAAAAATTACATTTTTAAAATTTTATTACATTGAATGTTGACCAAAGGATACATGTCAGTGCTTTATGGCAAAAAATTAGCTTTTTTTTTAATAAATGTAAAAGTATTTGATAAAAACATGCATATTTTATTTATCACAAAAGCCCAAGTCAAGTAAATGTTATTCAGATTTCTGGACTAATGAAATATAATTATATTTACTTAAATGAGAAACGGAATTTAAAAGACTTCATAATAAAGAAAAGCATACTATAAAACATACAAGATTGGTCTATTTTGCAAGAACATTGGTTTTTTTTTCCATGATTCTAAAGAGTGAATGAAGGAATCACACGTGATAAGTTGAGGTCTAAGCAGCCTTTTTCTAAATAGCAGCACTGGGGGGGCGGGGGGACAGGAGTGGGGCCGGGGAACGATGACAGTTGGCCAAAAAATTGAATGCACAACAGAAAGACCCAGAATTTGTTCAGTACCCTGTTCTTATGAAAGTGTTCAAGTCCACCCAGCTTAAATGAACACCTGGCATTATCAAGTCCACCTGGCTTAAATGAACACCTGGCATTATCAAGTCCACCTGGCTTAAATGAACACTTGGCATTATCAAGTCTACCGGGCTTAAATGAACACCTGGCATTATCAAGTCCACCCGGCTTAAATGAACACCTGGCATTATCAAGTCTACCGGGCTTAAATGAACACCTGGCATGATCAAGTCCACCTGGCTTAAATGAACACCTGGCATTATCAAGTCTACCGGGCTTAAATGAACACCTGGCATTATCAAGTCCACCTGGCTTAAATGAACACCTGGCATTATCAAGTCTACCGGGCTTAAATGAACACCTGGCATTATCAAGTCCACCTAGCCAAATGAACAATCTTATATTATCAAGTCCAATTCGGCTTAAATGAACACCTGGCATTATCAAGTCCACCTGGCTTAAATGAACACCTCAAGCATTATCAAGTCCAACGGCTTAAATGAACACCTGGCATTATCAAGTCCACCCGGCTTAAATGAACACCATTATCAAGTCCACTTTCGGCTTTAAATGAACACCTGGCATTATCAAGTCTACCGGGCTTAAATGAACACCTGGCATTATCAAGTCCACCTGGCTTAAATGAACACCTGGCATTATCAAGTCTACCGGGCTTAAATGAACACCTGGCATTATCAAGTCCACCCAGCTTAAATGAACACCTGGCATTATCAAGTCCACCCGGCTTAAATGAACACCTGGCATTATCAAGTCCACCCGGCTTAAATGAACACCTGGCATTATCAAGTCCACCTGAACATCATATCAGTCATGGCTTAAATGAACACCTGGCATTATCAAGTCCACCTGGCTTAAATGAACACCTGGCATTATCAAGTCCACCTGGCTTAAATGAACACCTGGCATTATCAAGTCCACCACAAGCAATCGACTGGCTTAAATGAACACCTGGCATTATCAAGTCCACCCGGCTTAAATGAACACCTGGCATTATCAAGTCCACCAGGCTTAAATGAACACCTGGCATTATCAAGTCCACCCGGCTTAAATGAACACCTGGCATTATCAAGTCCACCTGGCTTAAATGAACACCTGGCATTATCAAGTCCACCCGGCTTAAATGAACACCTGGCATTATCAAGTCCACCTGGCTTAAATGAACACCTGGCATTATCAAGTCCACCAGGCTTAAAATGAACACCTGGCATTATCAAGTCCACCCGGCTTAAATGAACACCTGGCATTATCAAGTCCACCCGGCTTAAATGAACACCTGGCATTATCAAGTCCACCCGGCTTAAATGAACACCTGGCATTATCAAGTCCACCCGGCTTAAATGAACACCTGAAAGCATTATCAAGTCCACCCGGCTTAAATGAACACCTGGCATTATCAAGTCCACTCTGGCTTAAATGAACACCTGGCATTATCAAGTCCACCTGGCAATATTATTTGAGTCAGTCTGGGCCCTGTGCTAGTCACGACCTAGGTTTCCCTATTAAGGTTCAGATTGTCCACCTCCTATCATGCACATAGCCACTGTAATACAAGTTTCGTATGCCCATTCCAACATCCCCAACACTGCGCTGAGGCCACAAAGGCTT
>JAGDYQ010000135.1:90746-190633 GCA_021962125.1 Bulinus truncatus
TTCAACGTCCTTCGAAGCCTTTGTGGCCTCACCCGTGTTGGGGATGTTGAAATGACGCCACGAAACTTGTATTACAGTGGCTATGTGCATGATAGGAGGTGGAGAGATAACAATCTTAACCTTAATAGGGAGACCTAGGTCGTGACCAGCACAGGGCCCAGACTGACTCAGAATAATGCCAGGTGGACTTGATAATGCCAGGTGTTCATTTAAGCTGGGTGGACTTGATAATGCCAGGTGTTCATTTAAGCTGGGTGGACTTGATAATGCCAGGTGTTCATTTAAGCCGGGTGGACTTGATAATGCCAGGTGTTCATTTAAGCTGGGTGGACTTGATAATGCCAGGTGTTCATTTAAGCCGGGTGGACTTGATAATGCCAGGTGTTCATTTAAGCTGGGTGGACTTGATAATGCCAGGTGTTCATTTAAGCCGGGTGGACTTGATAATGCCAGGTGTTCATTTAAGCTGGGTGGACTTGAACACTTTCATAAGAACAGGGTACTGAACAAATTCTGGGTCTTTCTGTTGTGCATTCAATTTTTGGCCAACTGTCATCGTTCCCCGGCCCCACTCCTGTCCCCCCGCCCCCCCAGTGCTGCTATTTAGAAAAAGGCTGCTTAGACCTCAACTTATCACGTGTGATTCCTTCATTCACTCTTTAGAATCATGGAAAAAAAAAACCAATGTTCTTGCAAAATAGACCAATCTTGTATGTTTTATAGTATGCTTTTCTTTATTATGAAGTCTTTTAAATTCCGTTTCTCATTTAAGTAATTATAATTATATTTCATTAGTCCAGAAATCTGAATAACATTTACTTGACTGGGGCTTTTGTGATAAATAAAATATGCATGTTTTTATCAAATACCTTTACATTTATTAAAAATAAAAAAGCTAATTTTTTTGCCATAAAGCACTGACATGTATCCTTTGGTCATCTTTCATTGTGATAAATTTTTAAAAATGTAATTTTTAAAGCAGCCATTAAAAATACAAACTCAAAAAGAGTACAAATACCTTCAGCCAAACTACATTGCCATGGCTATGCTTAAACACCTGATTTGATATGGTGGGGGGGGGGGGCTGAAGGTATGTGAAACCAAAGAACTGTTTATGAAAGGTAAAACAATAAGGCCTTTATCTTTGCTGCTTCAAGCTATGAGCTAATTTTAACGTGTTACTGATTAACAGTTTCATGCCAGTGAATAAATTTTTGTAAGTGGATCAAGAAACGTTGCGTTAGATGGCTTCACTCTCTACTGGAATTAATTTAACAGTAAGTATGGTCATCTTGAATACTTTTTAACTTGCATAATTTCTCCACTCATGAAGTATTTTTTGAGATACATTAAACTTTCAAAATGGTATACTTGTTCAAAGATAACTACAGTTAAGATAACTTTGTTGTTTTTTTATAAATAAATTTCCATTTAGAATAAATAAAAATAAAATGTTAGTTACCGGCTCTAATTCTTTGTATAAGTGAAAAGATTAATTTTTTCAAAAAATTTGTGTTTCTATATAAAGTAAAAGTAGTAAAGTTCCCTTAGCCCTATTGGGCCATCGGGGCAGATGAAGTGTAGAATTCATCTGTTTCTATAACCTCGGCATATGAAGGGATTGTGTGGTTAGCACAACGCCCAGCCGCCTTTACTCCCCCAACTTAAAGTCAGGTACCCATTTAAAGCTGGGTGGACTTGTGGGACGACTTTGGAAAAATTCTATGAGTCTCATCGAGGATCGAACCCATGACTCTCAGGTCGACAGTCGAGTATCTACACCACTCGGCCATCCGTCCCACGTGTTGCTATATAACATATTAAAGATAAATCAGCATTTCTGAGTCAGCCATGAAAGGCTGAAAAATCAACTAAGGAAATTGAGAATGTTGGTATGCAAGATTGTCATTTATTGTTAAATAACATATAAGATTTGATTGTAGTAATTTGCTTTCTTTTGCAGGTATTAGTTTTACATGTTTCCTTATTATTGTAATGCAATTTTAACAAAAGTTTATCAGTGATAGCCCATATGTAAAACATTAAAATATTTTGTGACTCATCGCAGGTCAAAATGGTGCACAGAATTATCTTCTGCTTAACTGCTGGTGTCTTACTAGGGCGGGTAGAATGTCACATAAGCCAGTACCAGGAGCTACTGTATGGCGTGACTGCCAACCTGACATGTGCCGATGACCGCTTCAGCCCTGAGGAAATTTCTGATGGACCCTTCAGATATCTGTGGATACTGCCTAATAGTAAGCATTACAAAATAATAATAATAAAAAAAAAAAAAGAAATTCTCAGCGGTAAAATAATTGTTGTTTTTCTTTATGTAAAGTAAATATGATATGAAGCACATGACCGCCACCTGGATGAATCAATTGGAATCTATTTCTATAGTCAGAACTTACTAGAAGATTATGTTTCTGGCATATAGCCAAATTATTACTTTCCTTAACTAATTATCAAGTTCCAATTTTTTGACCCCCCGGGGGGGGGGGGGAAATTGAGACTTCTAGACTATATAAGCATGGGACGTTGAGGTCAACAGCGATGTTCTATAGCCATATTTCCAGCCCCGTAACTAAGGGGGGGGGGCACAGGGGGACCGTGCCACCCGCTAGGTGTGGAGTGCCCCCCCCCCGCTTAAAAAAGAAGAAAAAGAGGAAAAAATAAAGGAAAAGTAGAGGTGCCCCATTGCTGGGTATTGGTGCCCCCCCCCCTGCTTACTTTGACCTGGCTACGGGCCTGCATATTTCCCTAATTGATTTTTTTAAAGTTAAAACCTGGCTCCCTGAGACCTTTAGATCAACAGCTATATACATGTACTCACTCTCATCACAATCTTTCTGTCCCTGGTTGATTTTTTTTTATTGGCATTATAAATATTTTTTTAAAATGTAATTTCAGTGCCGATCCTTGGGATTTAGGGGCCTGAGGGGGGGCTTGACCTCTTTGGGGGCCCCTACATTTAGACATTCGACACCATGACATGAGATTACTTAATATTTAATGAAAAAAATGTTTTGGGGGCCCCCCTCAAGCTGGGGCCCGGGGGATTTTCATATTTGGTCCCCCCTCCCCCACCCTAGGTACGCCTCTGTGTAATTTCATGACAACTATATTAAATTCTTACATATTTCTCCAAGAAATAAACACAATTGTATGTTTGTCATTTTATAACCATCTTTATAAAATAGAGTCAGATCATTTTAAGTAGACTTTAAAGTTGATGTTTTCTAAATACATGTGTATCGTCTGAAATATTTAAGACCCGATGAGATATTCGAGACTTCTTGTTTTATAATTAAACCTGTTGCAGCATATTGCATATGTCGCTCTTATAGTTAAAGGATAAGATTAATTACATTTTTCTTCAATAGCTGAGGTTCTTAATGAAACAAAAGTGGCTGCCAACCAACATTACTCCATTCAAAGCAACGGCTCTGTTCTGCTCATTCACAACATTGACAAACCAGATTTTGGAGTTTATCATTGTTTGGTCCAGAAATACCCAGACAACATATATGCTGTGGTCAAACTCGGTATAAACATCAATGGACCATTTTTTGGAAACCTTTGGGAATTGTATGCATACAACCTGAAAATCGGCATCATTTCAGGTATTATAGTGCTCATAGTTATGGGCATGTTCTGCTATAATTATGACCAGTTTCAGTCAAAGCACGACCGGCCTGAACTCAAAGAAATGCACAAAGATCGATCTGCTACGTCACCACAGCAGGATAATTTACACCCCAGGGAAATGTTTTACAAAAACCCAGTGTTTGTTGATGACGATCACTGCTGCAAAGTTCAGGATAACCAGAAACAGGCTGAAAGCAACAATATCCATGTATCTGCTGAGATCAGTGATGCTAAAACAAACCTATAGCTCTTCATTATTTCAGAGATTTAAAAAAAGCAACATTTGAGTATCTTGTCAGATTAATAAAAAAAAACAACATTTGAGTATCTTGTCAGATTAATAAAAACATTTGAGTATCTTGTCAGATTAATAAAAACATGTGAGCATCTTGTCAGATTAATAAAAACACTTGAATATCTTGTCAGATTAATAAAAGCATTTGAATATCTTGTCAGATTAATAAAAACATCAACAGAAATAAATCATGATAGACTGACAGTTGTACATTTTTTTCAGACCTTATAATTTTCATTTTTAGTTGTTTACATTATATATAAAGATAATAGTTTTTTTAATGAATATCCTTTTGAATCATGTGTTTGGAATTACTAAAAAAAACTTTTTTACGTTTTCCACAAAGTTTGCTCTTTTGAGTCTACAAATTACAAACTGGGAGTGTAAGATTTGAATTAAAAAACAAATTTGTGTTGGATCATATTATTTTGTATAAATCTTTGTAATTGAACGTCATAAATGTATGCGGTCTTCGTTACATATATAAAAATGTTATCAAACTAAACCAATGATTTGAATTATTTCTTTTGTTGCTTATAAGAAAAGTAAATAAAAGTTCAACTTTTTTTTCTAACAGTACCGGCTTAAATACGTCATTTTTTTTTCTTTGAAGTAACCATTTTGTCTTTATAGTAGGCACTACTAAAGAACCGAGATAGGACAGATACCTAATATCCAATCCTGCCTAGACAGTCACCTGGTTTACATGTCCATAGGAACGGTTCTGCATGTGTTAATCTCATAGCCGTTCTTGCGGGGGGGGGCACCAAACGCTGCCCATCTAGTCGCGCCACCAAACGCTGCTCATCTAGTCCCCCACCAAACGCTGCTCATCTAGTCGTCTCACCAAACGCTGCTCATCTAGTCGTCTCACCAAACGCTGCCCATCTAGTCGTCTCACCAAACGCTGCCCATCTAGTCGTCTCACCAAACGCTGCCCATCTAGTCGCGCCACCAAACGCTGCTCATCTAGTCGTCTCACCAAACGCTGCTCATCTAGTCGTCTCACCAAACGCTGCCCATCTAGTCGCCCCACCAAACGCTGCTCATCTAGTCGCCCCACCAAACGCTGCTCATCTAGTCGTCTCACCAAACGCTGCCCATCTAGTCGCCCCACCAAACGCTGCTCATCTAGTCGTCTCACCAAACGCTGCTCATCTAGTCGCCCCACCAAACGCTGCCCATCTAGTCGCCCCACCAAACGCTGCCCATCTAGTCGCCCCACCAAACGCTGCTCATCTAGTCGCCCCACCAAACGCTGCTCATCTAGTCGTCTCACCAAACGCTGCCCATCTAGTCGCCCCACCAAACGCTGCTCATCTAGTCGTCTCACCAAACGCTGCCCATCTAGTCGCCCCACCAAACGCTGCTCATCTAGTCGTCTCACCAAACGCTGCCCATCTAGTCGCCCCACCAAACGCTGCTCATCTAGTCGCCCCACCAAACGCTGCCCATCTAGTCGCCCCACTAAACGCTGCTCATCTAGTCGCCCCACCAAACGCTGCTCATCTAGTCGTCTCACCAAACGCTGCCCATCTAGTCGTCTCACCAAACGCTGCCCATCTAGTCGTCTCACCAAACGCTGCTCATCTAGTCGCCCCACCAAACGCTGCTCATCTAGTCGTCTCACCAAACGCTGCCCATCTAGTCGCCCCACCAAACGCTGCTCATCTAGTCGTCTCACCAAACGCTGCCCATCTAGTCGCCCCACCAAACGCTGCTCATCTAGTCGCCCCACCAAACGCTGCCCATCTAGTCGCCCCACTAAACGCTGCTCATCTAGTCGCCCCACCAAACGCTGCTCATCTAGTCGTCTCACCAAACGCTGCCCATCTAGTCGTCTCACCAAACGCTGCCCATCTAGTCGTCTCACCAAACGCTGCTCATCTAGTCGCCCCACCAAACGCTGCTCATCTAGTCGTCTCACCAAACGCTGCTCATCTAGTCGTCTCACCAAACGCTGCTCATCTAGTCGTCTCACCAAACGCTGCCCATCTAGTCGTCTCACCAAACGCTGCTCATCTAGTCGCCCCACCAAACGCTGCTCATCTAGTCGTCTCACCAAACGCTGCTCATCTAGTCGCCTCACCAAACGCTGCCCATCTAGTCGCCCCACCAAACGCTGCTCATCTAGTCGCCCCACCAAACGCTGCTCATCTAGTCGTCTCACCAAACGCTGCCCATCTAGTCGCCCCACCAAACGCTGCTCATCTAGTCGTCTCACCAAACGCTGCTCATCTAGTCGCCCCACCAAACGCTGCCCATCTAGTCGCCCCACCAAACGCTGCCCATCTAGTCGCCCCACCAAACGCTGCTCATCTAGTCGCCCCACCAAACGCTGCTCATCTAGTCGTCTCACCAAACGCTGCCCATCTAGTCGCCCCACCAAACGCTGCTCATCTAGTCGTCTCACCAAACGCTGCCCATCTAGTCGCCCCACCAAACGCTGCTCATCTAGTCGTCTCACCAAACGCTGCCCATCTAGTCGCCCCACCAAACGCTGCCCATCTAGTCGCCCCACCAAACGCTGCTCATCTAGTCGCGTGCAACTATTAGGCCCTCTAATATTCTCTGAAAAGCGATGCCCCCCCTCTAAAATCCCATATGCTGAATTATTTACCCCTGGGCCCCTGACAAGTGCTATGGCAAAGTAAGGGTATCTCTAGGAGGGGAGGGTCATTACGTGTGGGGGGCTCCTAGTAAAGTTCTCTCAAGGCCCCCTAAGGGCTCATTGGGGGAGATAAAGTATAAAGTGTAGCAGCGATTTATTGAGAGATTGTGTGGTTAGTACAACTCCCATCTGTGAGGTGACATACTCCCCCCCACCCCACCCACCTTAACCAGGTACCCATTTAAAGCTGGGTGGACTCGGGGACTATCATCGGGACCTTACAAAGTCCGGACCCCCTCCTGTCAACTGCCCTACACCACACCACATTAGCCTATTCAGTAGGAAATGCTCTGTGCCATACTCGTCAGGAAGAGGGGTTGACTTTATAAGAGGGGAAGCAGAACGGATACTTGTGACCAGGACGTCCTAGCTGTAGAAGGCTAACACGAGCAGTAGTAAGGAAGATGCCAGATTGGCAGTTTTCTCGCCGGTTTGGGTGGTTTCCATTGAACTTTAGTTGGATTTTGGCTGTTTTTTTTTTCGGAGTTTATTTAAATTATAGGATAAACATTATATATAAAAAAAATAGTTGAATATTGTTGACAAATTACTCTTATAACCGCTGTTAAAACATCTCTCTTTTTTTCTGATGTATGTATTTACTAAACTTTATCTTGTTTAAAGCAATTTTTCCTACCACAACGACGGATATATTTTAAAAAAAGAAATTAAAAAAAAAAGTTTTGCAAGCCCAATTAGGCCAAACACAAAAAAAAAAAAAAACAACTAAACTATTTCACGATTACGAATCTAAATTTAGAGACTTTCTAGTTTCGTTTTGTTATCGTGTGGTTGTCAAAACCTAAAAAAAAAAAAAACTATCCTATACCTATATAAAGGCCCATTATTCCGGGTTGGATGACCGATTCCCCGGACAGGTTATATTAATATCCCTGATGCTGATTGTCAGGTGTGGGGGTGTGTGCAGTGGAGCCGAGAGCCAGCACGGGCCCCAAGGGCAGGACTTCATTGCGGGCCCCTTTAATAAACAATAAGTCGTGAAAAAATTGACAGATGCGGGCCCCCTGGCAAAGACCCCCCGCCCCCATTTCGGCGTGCCTGTATGTGTTTGTGTGAGTGTGATTGGGGTGAGTTGAGTGTCACAACAAGACTGCATGGGGGGTATGTAAGTGTCATAGAATGACTGTGTGGGGATGAATGTCACAGAAGGACTTTGTCAGTGTGTGTGTGTGTGTCATATAAAGAATGTTTGTGGATGTGTGATTGTCACAACATGTGTGTGTGTGTGTGAGAGTAGCACAGAGTGACGGTAAGGGTTGGGTGTGTGTATGACAGAATGACTGTGTCTGTCTGTGTGAGTGTGTGTGTGAGTGTCACAGAGTGACAGTAAGGGTTGTGTTTGAGTATGACAGAATGACTGTGTGGGGTGTGTTTGAGTGCGTAAGGGAATGGGTTAACGTGACTGTTTTCCACGCATGGCTGCACCAGTGCACACTAGTATAAATGGTTTGCTACTGTAAGTTGATAACCGCCGATAGAGAGCCCCGTCAGCAGTGGGGCCTCTAGACCGTCATCTCGTTTACATGTCCATAAAAAGGTATGTCTATGGTGCTAACACTAGGTATGCTATATTTAGTATGTCTATGGTACTAACACTAAGTACGCTATATTTAGTATGTCTATGGTGCTAACACTAGGTACGCTATATTTAGTATGTCTATGGTGCTAACACTAAGTACGCTATATTTAGTATGTCTATGGTGCTAACACTAGGTATGCTATATTTAGTATGTCTATGGTGCTAACACTAGGTATGCTATATTTAGTATGCCTATGGTGCTAACACTAGGTATGTTATATTAAGTATGTCTATGGTGCTAACACTAGGTATGCTATATTTAATATGTCTATTGTGCTAACACTAGCTAGCATGATGTGGCTCAATCTACAGTCTGTGGGTTACGAGTTCAAATCCCAGCGTGCCCCGTCAGCGTTCGTGCGTGTGTGTGTGTGTATGTGTAGCTAGCCTAGAAGAACAAGATGTGTACATTGGCAGTGTGTGTAGCTAGGCTAGAAGAACGAGATGTGTACATTGGCAGTGTGTGTGTAGCTAGGCTAGAAGAACAAGATGTGTACATTGGCAGTGTGTGTGTAGCTAGGATAGAAGAACAAGATGTGTACATGGGCAGTGCATGTGTGTACATCCGTCGTACATTGATGTTTTTATGTGTTATTAGATTTTTATGTGTCTGTAAATGTATTAAAATGTTATATTCAAACGTTTGATTAAAGGGCATTTTGTACTATACTAGATCGTTGAGTTATTTTGGTCACTGCAACATAAGTCTTGCGTATGTTTCTTCTAAATCTCTAGACGAGCAGGTCATGTGACAGATTGGGACGGGGGTGGGTGGGAGGGGTTCGTCTAATAGAAAGGTCAGGTCAATGAACTGTGAACGAGTTCGGGACATATGTTTCTTCCTTATTTGGCTTTACAACGCATTTAGAGCCTGGCCTGCCATACTACTCTTCTCCACATTTCTATGTGTACATTTCACTTTTTGTTAAATACAAAGTTGTAGCTAACGTTTGTTGTCCTCTGTGCGAGTAGTATTTTACTGCGCCCTCCTCTCAAATCTGAAAAAAGCAAAAACATTTATCAGCGCACTTTAGGCGCCCCTACGTAGCTAGGCACCCAGTGAGGTCGCACTACCCACATCCCTTTTGTATGCACCTGGTTGAATCCAATGTGTTCTCGCTGAAAGTTATAGATTGTGCTTTTACGTCACAGTCCTTAGATCTATTGATTGAATGAAGTGTTGGGTCACACTGCTCTGCTGGTGACTTGAAATGTCATGGCTTAAGTCCCCTCTATATACATAACTCCCGTCGTGCCTCCAAGGTGTGCATGAAAGAAGGGCACTGCAAAAAATCTTCCCATCCTTTACAGGGGCGACACACACATCACAACAAAACGTTCCGCTCATGCCAGGTACAACTTATCGCAGAATTTAATGTTATCGAAAAAAAAAAACATCAGACAGTGAATCAAATGTGTTGTGTGGTGGGGCTGGGGTGGCAGACGTCTAGACGAGCTGGTCATGTGACAGATCCGGGATTGGAAGAGGGGGGGGGGTCTTCAAATAGAAAGGTCATGGAGTTCTGGAGATATATTTTTTTGTCCGTTTCACTTTTGTTAAATCCAAAGCCGTGGCTAGTGTTAGTGACGCCCTGTTGACGTTTCAAACAATAATACGTGAGATGACAAGTTTGTAGTAATACCAATACCACAGACTATATTACTTAAGTCTAAAGGTAGTTAAAGAAAAAACATTTGGTGGAAGAGAAGAATGAAGTCTTCATAGTAACAGGCATAGGTGCAACTAGACCAAACTTTCAGGGGGTGGGGGTGGGGGGGGGCAAAAAAAAAATCACTTGTATTAAAAAACCACATTATTTATATATTTGTATTTTATTTTAAACAAATTTTGGTCTAATCTTTTAATTTTTTTTTATTTCGGAGGGGGCAAATGCCCCCAATGCCCCCCGCCCCCAAGTTGCGCCACTGGTAACAGGTGGGCTTTGGTCAGACGAGGCCTCGGGAGAAGACAAATATGTGCACCCCCTCCTCCGCCGTCCCCTCTCTCTCTCCGTCTGTGAACAGCGATAAAGGAAAGAAACAGCGTTGCTGTGTGTGATAGAACTAGTCGGCTGCATTCGTCGTGGAAGGTGGTTGCGACTTTTTTTTTTTAAGTCACTTATAGTTTTAGCCTTTGACCTTTGACATTACGTGCCTTTTAACAGCTTCCCTGAATACGCAATATAAAAGAACAGGTCAAAAAGTTAACACACGATTGTGGACGCTTGGACGCGAGCCGTTGAATCCGCCTATGCTCAAAGTCGAACTATTTTTGTATCCACACGCACGTTTTGTATTGTATGTACAGTCAAGAATAAATGTTTGTAGCAATTGGCAGACGAGTCTATTTCTCCACGTCTGCTCCTCAATTTTTATTTTTTATTTCCCTTTTCCCTTTATGTTTTGACATCCACTCGGTCAGTACTTGGTCAGTACTTAGTATAACATCAAGATTAAAAAATAAAATTAAGTCTATATAACGCTAGTAACCATTTTAGCATTTCAAATATGCCTACTGTAAATACCTCTCTCTGATATCACTATCATAGCTAACTTAATAAAGCATTTAATATTTAGTAAAGTTATATGCCAATGGTAAAACTTAAAATTGGACCATAAGATATAATGCAGATTATCTTAAATCTTATTAGGCCTTCAGCACTGATGAAGTACTTTGAGCATTGTTAGACTAGTGCAATACCATGTCGCATTTCTATTGTCACGTAACACATTTTAAGCCTTAACTAAATTCTTCAAAATTTGACGCAAAAAACTAGAATCTAGCCCGGGTCCTTCAGATGATTGGATAAAACTTTCAGATTTTCAGATGCGGTGTAATGTCAGTTAAGGACCGCTGGTGCACAGTTTTACCGAGTATTGACCTTGCAAGTACGATTACTCAATGTACTGGAACGAGTATAAGTACTCCAAAATATGTAATCGATTACAAGTACCAATCACACACATCTCTGGAAAATAATGTGTTCCGGAAAAATAAAAGACTGCCATCAAAAAAATGGAATATAATCCCTTATAGAATTAACTTGTACCCCAAATTTAAAATTCAAGTGTAAAAGAATAAAATAGTCGAACATATAAAATACTTCATTGATCTTTTAATCAAAATTAATTAGAACATAATTTTGTAACAGTAATAGGGGAGTTGGAGAAGGGAAATATCTAACTAAAAAAGAGCACGCATGAAGTAAATATGTTTAAACACAGACAAACACAACACAAACTGTGTGTTTAACAATTGTTAAAGTCAAACCATCTATATCTACGACGTATAGAAATGGATTTCATTTGATTCATGGCCTGGAAAAACTTTAATTTTTGGACATGTATCTTTTTGTCTTTTCTGTTTTTACTGCTGGCAATTGACCGTTTAGCTTTCTCAACCAGAGCATCTGCAAACTGGAGGTAATTTCCACAAACCGGCACTTCCCGATTTTGTTGACATGTCAAAGGTTGATGGTCAGACCAAATGGTGTTTAAAAGCTTTTTTTTATCTGCATAGTAAGCTTCTATGATAAGTTTGTAGAATAAATTATATTGGTCCAAATTACTGGAATGTATATGTACATCTGTAACGCCGTGTATGCTAATGAGATTGCAAAGTATGCGCCGTAGACGATGCATCTAGCCCTCAGCCGCTGACAGAATATCATTCAGGGCGTGCCCAAAATTTATCTTGTCGTGGTACGGGTGGCTGAGTCCATCTTTACCTGAACACTTGACCGTCTTGTCCACCTGGGAAGTAAATACAAAAATTACTGAAAGGTCAACATTGACAGACATATAAAGAAGTAGGTCGGACTATGGGGAGGGGGGGGAGGGGAGAGATAAATAGGTGTCAAATTATTTGTTCAGCCTATAGTTAATAAAAGACTGGTTTTCAACATCTGTGGTTCTTATGTTGTTTGTTTGAAATGAATTGATAAAATGTGTGTATGGCGGTAGAATTGAAAGACATAATAAAGATACGGTCAGTCTTGACCTTGGGATACAACAATTTGTGCGTTGAGCCACCTGTTGATATAAAGCTAACCAAATGATTGACTTTTGACCAATGTGACTTGAAGGGCTAATATAGCGTTTTTAGGGTTCTTTGTCAAAAAAAAAAATAACAAAAAAAAAAAAAACAACAAAGTATATACGTGTGTACATCCATATGGTTTTAATATACTATACTAAATGGCACATTTTGATATATTTATCAAGTATAGAAATAAAACTAATCGATACTTTCAAATATACTAATCATTACTAAATATAAAAGCTCAAGTGAGTACAAAGTACTGAACTGTCTTTACACTAGTTGATAAGTAACAATAAATGAATATACTTTATACCTAGCTGGAACCCACACGCTTAGATTTTTATAAGTTTTATAATTTATATAAATATTTTTATGGTATACTGGATACATTTTTACATTCTGGTACATTTTTTTAAAAATAAAAGCTTTTTTTTTAAGAAAAAAAAATGATTTTTAATTTCTTTTTATAAATGATTTCCAACAAGGAAAAGCCATTCCCACCACGCCAGTTGTTTATTTTTGAATAGCGTTAAAATTTAGAGAGGGGGGGGGGGATTTATCAGGCAAAAACACTTTTTTTGTTAAAATTAACATTATTTTATTGTGTTAAAATTGTGTAAACTGTCACAGATTATTGTAAAAATATTTTGGATAGTAAAAATATTCTCCTTAAAAAATGGTGTAAATATATGTATTGAGTTCCTATTTCATCGCTACACTTAAGTCACTTTGGACCACCCAAATATGGTGCTAACACTAGGAATGCTATAATTAGTATGTCTATGGTGCTAACATTAGGTGTGCTATATTTAGTATGCCTATGGTGCTAATACTAGGTATTAAAACTAGAATGTTGTGGCTCAATCTACACTCTGTGGGTTACGGGTTCAACTCTCAGCGTGTCCCGTCAACTACCTGTGTTTCCCGTGGTGCTCCCCAGGCAGGGCCGGATTAGGCCGATTTGACCGATCGCTCCATATTGGGCCCGCGCCTGCCACGGGCCCACAATTTACATTTAGCATTAATAGTAATAGTTGTTATTGTAAAACATTAGAAGAAGCCAAGAAGGACCTCGCAAGCATCCGTTAAATTGGGCCCCGCAATTTGTAATGCAGGCCCTGTCCCTAGGGCTATAGCAGAATATGGTGGGGTAGAAAGGGTGGCATTACAAAAGCAGATAGGATTTAAAAAAAATTAATATCTCATCCAGTGCCAAACCTAAGGATTTGGGGGCCCGGGGGCTTGGCCTCTTAGGGAGCCCCTGTATTTTGACATTCGACCCCATGACATGAGATAATGTACTAAATATTTAATGTAAAAAAATATTTGGTGGGTCCCCTTCAAGCTTGGGCCAGGTGGACTTTCGAATTTAGACCCCCCTCCCCCACCCTAGGTACGCCTCTGATCTCATCCTTACAGGAATAAAATACGCATAAAGACTATTACTAAAAGTAGGCCTATATAGATGTTGTGCTAAAGTAATTTAACAAGAGAATAACAAAACAAACAAACAAAGTTAAATAAAACCTTTTAAAGAACAACCTATTTATCTAAGACTTGAGGTTAAATTAACGAGACAGACTTACCTCCTCATTAATGACGTCATCGATAGTTTTCCTTATTGTACAGAATGCAAAATATCTCTTGACATGTTTCATATTTCTACACAGTTTTCTTCTTCTGACTCTCTCCATGTCTGACTCCGTATGTCAACATTCAACTGTAAGTCGATAATGGCTCTGAGGGCTTGGGAACTGGTAGGCGTGTCATGAATGATCTGCTACTGAAAACCGATAGACTGGTTATTTGAGCACGTGTTTGTGTGTGTGTGTGTGTGTGTGTAGCTGGCCTGGAAGAACGACATGTGTACATGGGCAGTGTGTGTGTATATCCGTCTTACGTTGATGTTTTAAGTGTTATTAGATTGTTGTGTGTTTGTAAATGTATTAAAATGTTTTATTCAAACTTTTGATTGAAGTACCTTTTGTGCTATACTAGATCGTTGAGTTATTTTCATCACTGTAACATAAAACG
This sequence comes from Bulinus truncatus, assembly GCA_021962125.1. Classification (NCBI taxonomy): domain Eukaryota; kingdom Metazoa; phylum Mollusca; class Gastropoda; family Planorbidae; genus Bulinus; species Bulinus truncatus. The sequence continues at coordinate 105,040 of JAGDYQ010000135.1, forward strand.
TGTTGGTGTGTGTGTGCGTGTTATTTCTAAATCTCTAGACCAGCAGGTCATGTGACAGATCTGGGATTGGAGGAGGGGGGGTCTCTTCAAATAGAAAGGTCAGGGAGTTCAGGAGATTTGTTTTTTGTCCGTTTCACTTTTGTTAAATCCAGAGCCGTAGCTAGAGTTTGTGGCGCCCTGTGCGAGTAGCAATTTTTCGGCGCCCTCCTCTCAAATCTGAAAAAAAAAGCAAAGTACATAAATCATCGCTCTTTCGGCGCCCCTACCTAATAGGTACCCAGCGCGGTCACACTACCCACAGACTACAGTACCTTTTTGTATGCACCTGGTTGAATCCAATGTTTTCTAGCCGAAGGTGGTTTTACGTCGTCGCTGTGCTTAGATCTATTGATTTGATGTGGTGTCGAGTCACACTGCCCTGTAGGTGGGTTTTAAGGTGGGCGGGGCGGGTCGGGGCTGGGCTATCACAAAAAAAAAGGTGCCGCTTATGCCAGGTGCTACTAACAACTCGGAGGGGACGGATGGCCGTGCGTTAAAGTGCTCGACTGTTGACCTGAAGGTACCTGGTTCGATCTCCGGTGAGGACCAAGGAAATTTTTCAGGTCTTGGCTAAAGTTCCCGATATATCTCCCGTGGTGCCTGCATGGTATCACCACAAAACGTGCCGCTTATGCCAGGTGCTACTAAAAACTTGTGACAGAATTTTAATTTAAAAGATAGAATAAAAAAAAACATCAGACAGCGAATCAAATGTGTTGTGGGGTGGAGCTGGGGTGGCAGACGTCAGTTAATGTTGACATTTCACACAATAATACGTGACATGACAAGTTTGTAGTAATACCAGTACCACAGACTATATTACGTAAGTCTAGAGGTAGTTAAAGAAAAGACATTTGGTGGAAGAGAAGAAAGATGTCTTCATAGAAAGGGTTGGGTTTAGGTCGGACGAAGCACTCCCTTCACTCTTTCTCTCCATCTCTCCCCATCTCTCTTTCTCTTTCTCTCTCTCTCTCTCTCTCTCTCTCTCTCTCTCTCTCTCTTTCTGTGAACAGTGATAAAGGAAAGAAACAGAGGTGTTCTTGTGTGCTATCGAACTATGCGGCTGCATTTGTCGTGGAAGGGGGGGGGGGAAATTTTATTTTTGAAATCATTAGGTGAAATCATTAGGTGAAGTCATTTGGTGAAGTAATTAGGTGGAGTCATTAGGTGAGGTCATTAGGTGAATTTTATTAGGTGACGTCATTGGGTGAAATCATTAGGTGAAATCATTAAGTGAAGGCATTAGGTGAAGTCATTAGGTGAGGTCATTAGGTGAAGACATGAGGGGAAGTCATTAGGTGACGTCATTAGGTGAGATCATTAGGTGAAGTCTTTAGGGGAAGTTCATAAGGGGGAGGTCATTAGGTGAAATCATTAGGTGACGTCATTAGGGGGAGGGCATTAGGGGAAGTCATTAGGTGACGTCATTAGGGGAAGGTCATTAGGTGAAGTCATTAGGGGAAGTCATTAGGTGACGTCATTAGGGGGAGGTCATTAGGGGAAGTCATAGTTGACGTCATTAGGTGAGGTCATTAGGGAAGTTATTAGGTGAGGTCATTAGGTGAGGTTATTAGGTGAAGACATTAGGTGAAGTCATTAGGTGAAGTCATTAGGTGAGGTCATTAGGTGAAGACATTAGGTGAAATCATTAGGTGAAGTCATTAGGTGAAGTCATTAGGTGAGGTCATTAGGGGGAGGTCATTAGGTGAATACTAGTTTTATTCTTCGGCCTTGACATCGTTTTTCCCAATGTCTTTTATGTGGTGCCCATTAATAGCTCCATGCTCCCTCCCAATATACGGGGGAACAGATCCAAAAGTAAACACACAATGTTGGAGCTTTGGGCGCGAGTCTTTGAATTGTTGCCCTGGAAAACACTGTGACGACCGCAGTCATTGAATCCGCCTCTGATCAAAGTCGAACTATTTTTTGTATCCATACGCGCGTTTTGTATTGTATATATAGTCAAGAATAATTGTTTGTATTGCAAGTACAGTCAAGAATAAATTTTTGTATTGCATTTACAGTCAAGAATAAGTGTTTATAGCAATTGGCAGACGAGTCTATTTCTCTACGCCTGCTCCTCAATTTTTATTTTTTTCCCTTTTCTGTTGACATATTATTAGTATTTATTATACCCTTTAAATAATTAGTACGTTTTTTTTATATTTTGGCATGCACCAGAGCAGCAATTAGTCCTTACAACTTTGGTAAAAGTAATGGGGGTTAGCATCATTTACCAATGTTTCTTAGTATCACAGCAAGATTGAAAAAAAAATTATATAACGCTATGAACCATTTGAGCATTTTAAATATGCATTACTGTAAATGTCTCTCTCTCTCTCTCTTAATCCACTACCTCTTCTTCCTCCTTTGACTCTACACCTCATTTAGGATCCTGGCCTTCCATACTACTCTCCTCCACTTTTCGAGATTCGTGGTCTTCTTCCTCCACTCTCTCACTCCTATGGCTTTAAGGTCTTTCTCCACTTCCTCCAACAATCTGTTTCTTGGTCTGCCCTTAGGTGCTTTCCAATTGGGTGTTGCCTTATATATTGCTTTTGGATCTCTGTTGTTTTTCATTCTTTCTATGAGCCCTGCCCACCTCAATATATTCATTTTAATTTCAGCTGTTATATTTGGTTCTACTATAGTTCTGAATTGATTCAACTTCTCCACTCGTTATCATCCTTTACTGGCCTTATATATTTTCCCAAATATTTTCCTTTCCCAAGTGTTTAGCATATTTTCTGCTTGTTTGCAGATGGTCCATGTTTCACTATCGTATGTTACAGCTGGTCGGATCATTGTCTTTTATATGTTTTTTTTTAAAGTTTTCTGGATATCTGTCTGGTTTTCAGTATTTTAAGCAGTGTTTGGTACACCATGTTCTCTAATCCACTACCTAGAAAACTTTATTTACTATTTTGACTGTTTACTAATAAGATGTTAAGTTGGACCATAAGATTTAATGCAGATTATCTTTAAGCTTGTTAGGCCTTCAGCACTGATGCAGTTCTTTAAGCATTGTTAGAATAGTGCAATACTATGTCGCATTTTTATTGTCAGGTGACACATTCTAAGTCTTTACTAAATTCTTCAGGATTTGATACAAAAAAAAAAACTAGAGTCAAGCCCGGGCCCTTCAGATGATTGGATAAAATTTTCAGAGGCGGAGTAATGTCGGTTGAGGCTCCCCGACTCGAGAGTTATACCTATTACTGACCATGCAAGTACGATTACAATTACTCAGTGTGCTGGAACGAGTATAAGTACTCCAAAATAAGTAATCGATTACAAGTACCAATCACAACTATGGAAAATAATGTGTTCCGAAAAAAAAAAGATTGCCATCAAAAAATACAATAAATCCCTTATAGTTTTGGGCTTTCTGGGGGGGGGGGCCTGACAAATTGGGACCCATGTGCGCGTTCATGCAACCATCGTTAACTCTTAAGACTGAAGATTTTGATTGAAAAAAAACAACACTAGCAGCCGTCTTATGACAACGTCTGTGCAAAGTAACTTGTACTCCGTAGTAATAACTCAAGTGGAAAAGAATAAAATAGTCGAACATATAAAGTACCTCAATGATCTTTTAATCATAGTTTATTAAGACATAATTTTGTAAAACTTATTAACAACAAAGATACATAAAGTAAATACGTTTAACCAAAAAAAACAAACAAAGAAAACACTGTGTATTAATTAATCGTTTAAAGAACATCATCCGTATAAACCATATGCACGACGACGTATGAACTTCATTTGATTCATGGCCTTGAAAAACTTTAATTTTTGGACATGTATCTTTTTGTCTTTTCTATTTTTACTGCTGCCAATTGACCGTTTAGCTTTCTCAACCAGAGCACCTGCAAACTGGAGGTAATTTCCACAAACCGGGACTTCCCGATTTTGTTGACATGTCAAAGGTTGATGTTTAGACCAAGTGGTGTAAGCAAGCTTGTTTTTATCTGCATAGGATGCTTCTATGATAAGTTTGTAGAATAAATTATATTGGTCCAAATATCTGGAGTGTATATGTACATCTGTAACGTTGTACATGACAATCATATCGCAAAGTATGTGCCGTAGACGGTATATCCAGCCCTCAGCTACTGTCAGAATGTCATTCAGGGCGTACCCAATATTTATCTTGTCATGGTACGGGTGGCTGAGTCCAGCTTTACCTGAGCACTTGACAGTGTTGTCTACCTGGGAAGTAAATAAACAAATTACTGAAAGGTCATCATTGACATATGTGGAATGAGTTCGATTTCAGGTTCCGACAGAAGAGAAAAATATCGGTCCATTATAAGACAAAGAGGACAATGGTAATCATAAGTTAAGGACATTTAATAAAAAACCCAAATATTTTTAATCAAGTCATTTATTCAAAATTTATTGCAACTGGAATGATTTATTTTATTAAGCTTTTAAGTAATATTATTTTCTGTTGTTGATTTAGTGGATAGGTGTAGTTGTAAATCTTGTAGCTTAAATTAGGACGTAATTTTGCTTAGGGAGAAAGCTCAAATGCTAAAAAAAAAACTACAGCCATTTTAATTATTGTAATGTTGTGTAAGCCACGCCCCCCCTTCACACACACACACACACACTTCATTTGTTGTCTTGTGTACACTCTACAAATGTGGTGGATATAAATATTAGTCACTTTCTTGTTTTTGAGGTAGCTTTATTTGTTTGTAGGTCAAGCAGTTCTAAAATGTTCGTTAAGCCCCATGTAATGCAATAGTAAGTATTGAGAAAGCCACATGTAATGCAATAGTAAGTATTGAGAAAGCCCCATGTAATGCAATAGTAAGTATTGAGAAAGCCCCCGTGTAATGTAATAGTAAGTATTGAGAAAGCCCCGTGTAATGTAATAGTAAGTATTGAGAAAGCTCCGTGTAATGCAATATTAAGTATTGAGAAAGCCCCGTGTAATGTAATAGTAAGTATTGAGAAAGCCCCATGTAATGCAAGAGTAAGTATTGAGAAAGCCCCATGTAATGCAAGAGTAAGTATTGAGAAAGCCCCATGTAATGTAATAGTAAGTATTGAGAAAGCTCTATGTAAGGCGATAGTAAGTATTAAGAAAGCCCCGTGTAATGTAATAGTAAGTATTGAGAAAGCCCAATGTAATGTAATAGTGATTATTGAGAAAGCCCCATGTAATGTAATAGTACGTATTGAGAAAGCTCCATGTAATGCGATAGTAAGTATTGAGAAAGCCCCATGAAATGTATACGTAAGTATTGAGAAAGCTCCATGTAATTTAATAGTAAGTATTGAGAAAGCTCCATGTAATGTAACAGTAAGTATTGAGAAAGCCCTATGTAATGCAATAGTAAGTATTGATAAAGCCCCATGTAATGTAATAGCAAGTATTGAAAAAGCCCAATGTAATGCAATAGTATTTATTGAGGAAGCTCCATGTAATGCAATAGTAAGAATTAATATAGCCCCATGCAATGCAATAGTAAGTATTGAGAAAGCTCCATGTAATGCAATAGTAAGAATTAAGAAAGCCCCATGTAATGCAATAGTAAGTATTGAGAAAGCCCCATGTAATGTAATAGTAAGTATTGAGAAAGCCCCATGTAATGTAATAGTAAGTATTGAGAAAGCCCCATGTAATGTAATAGTAAGTATTTAGGAAGACCCATGTAATGTAATAGTAAGTATTGAGAAAGCCCCATGTAATGTAAAACATCAACAAAAAAAACCCCAAAATTTAGAAATATAGTTATCAATTTTTTAACATCATAAACAAAGCAATATTAATTTTAATAGCGAAAAAGCCCTTAACTAAAACATACTAAATGTGTTAAGTTTTTTAATGAAGTACTTTTGAAAGTACTTTTGGAAGTAGGCATCTTTTTTTATGTACTTTTGGAGGTAGGATGAATGGCGTGAATCCTGTTTACATGTTTGATAAAAAAAAAATACTGACGAAATAATAATTTGCAAACTTCAGTTAAAAGAAATATTTTACGATACTGTTTGTTAATTAAAACAAAATACTGACGAACTATTAGTTTGCGCACGGCGGATTCGTTTATTTTAAAACAATTAAAGTAAATTGAAGTAATGAAATAATCTTTACAAAAACGAAAAAAAATAATATCTCATCCTTACAGGAATTAAAAAAAAACAAGACATATAGATTAGTAATTGAAGAGACTTGTATAGATGTTATACTACAGTAACTTAAGAAGAGAACAATAAAACAAACAAGCAAAGTTAAATAAAAGCTTTTAAAGAACAACCTATTTATCTAAGACTTGAGGTTAAATTAATGAGACAGACTTACCTCCTCATTAATGACGTCATCGATTGTTTTCTTTATTGTACAGAATGCTAAGTATCTCTTGACATGTTTCATATTTCTACACAGTTTTCTTCTTCTGACTCTCTCCATGTCTGACTCCCGTATGTCAACATTCAACTGTAAGACGATGATGGCTCTGTCTGAGGGCTTGGAAACTGGTAGGCGTGTCTGAATGTTAATCTCCTCCCACTCCACCCACGCTCACGATTAGGGATAATCTCGACAACGGCGATAGTACAAACAGAGAGGCGCTCGAATCATTGAAACTGAACCATTTCTTTATCATGCAGATTCTTTATTGAAATAATGTCGGAAATGTCACATGTTTTGTATATGTAACTTGATTCTTTGCAAGAATAAAGTTCCATCTGCCCAAGACCGGTCGGTGCTAATAAAGTGAGGAACTCTTCTGTTTGTATATAAACTCGGCATATTTAGGAGATGGAATACAATACCCAGCCGCATTTACACTTCCTAAAGTTCATAATCCATTTAAACTGTAAGCCAACAATTGCTCTGGTAGGCGTGTCTGAAAGTTAATCTCCGCAAAATCGTTGAAAGCCCCGCCCTCCCAGTTTGTGATAACCTCGAGGATTATGTTGATGGCGACAGTATGATATGAGAGGCGCTGGAATCATTGAACCTGAAACATTTCTTTATCATTTAGAATGTTTACAGAAATGATGTCTTCAAATATATCTTTATACTAAATATTAATTGCAAGCACCAATGCACATAATGTAAGCTTTATACTTACGACATGTCTTCAACAGTTGTTTGATGTTTGATGTTTTAATAATCCCGTTGGGAATTGAAGTACCACCTGTCAGGTCACTCAGGGCCGAATTTAGACTTGATTAGGCCCTATGCTGTTTGAGAAATGGGCCCCTTTATAAGTCCAGACATTATATGTCAGTGCCAAATTATTTAAGTATAAATGACAATCGCTCACTCGGGCATTTTGTGGGGGCCCTAACCTATATCTTGTTTAACCAAAACGTAAATCCTGCAGTGAGGTCACCAATTAAAAAAGTAAACAATTAAAAAATATTGATTGTTGGACCCCCCTCACATTACTCATTTTTTTAGTAAACAAATAAATTTAGCACACCATTGATGTTGGGTTGTTACTTTTAACTGTGTTGTTAACTTATCTATCATAATATTTGTGCTTAATATTGTTTAGAAAATATCCCATATTGTTACGGACAGAACAATTTAGAAAAATCTAGGTTACAAGGTGACTGTGTGGGGGTGTGTGAGTGACACTAGGTGACTGTGTGGGGGTGTGTGAAAGACATAAAGTGACTGTGTGGGGGTGTGTGAGTGACACAAGGCGGGTATGTAAGTGACACAAAGTGACTGTGTGGGGGGGTGTGAGTGACACAAAGTGACAGTGTGGGGGTGTGTGAGTGACACAAGGTGACTGTGTTGGGGTGTGTGAGTGACACAAGGTGACTGTGTGGGGGATGTGTGTGAGTGACACAAAGTGACTGCGTAGGGTTTCAGTGTGTAACAGAGTGACTGCATTGGGTTGTGTGGTGTAAAAGAGTGACTGTATGGGGGTGTGGGGTGTAACAAAGTGACTGTTTTGGTTGTGGGTTGTAAAAGAATGACTGTGTGGGGTTGTGGTGTGTAACAAAGTGACTGTAATAGTTGTGAACGAGTGAGTAAGGACATGGGTTTATATGATAGCTGTCCACGCTTCGCTGCACAATATAATGAAGGGTCTACTACTGTAAGTTTGAGGACTGGATCTTGGTGCACGTTCGCGCGTGTGTGTTGCCGGCCTTGAAGAGCAAGATGTGCACATGATATATTAAAGCGTTTGACTGAATGACATTTTTGTACTGTACTAGATCTTTGATTTATTTTCGTCAATGTAACAGAACACGTGCCTGTCATTGTAACAGGAGACGCGCCTGCGTTACTTCTAAATCTCTAGACGAGCAGGTTATGTGACAGATTGGGGGGGGTGGGAAGGGGTCCGTCCAATACAAAGGTCAGGGTTATGAGCTATGTACGAGTTCGAGACATTTGTTTATGTATCCGTATTACTTTTTGTTAAATCCAGAGCCTTAGCTAGTGTCTGTGGCGCCCTGTGTGAGTTGCATTTTTCGGCGCCCTCCTCTCAAATCTGAAAAAAAGCAAAAACATTTATCAGCGCACTTTAGGTGCCCCCTACGTAGTTAGGCACCCAGTGAGGTCGCACTACCCACATCCCTTTTGTATGCACCTGGTTGAAATCCAATGTGTTCTCGCTGAAGGTTATAGATTGTGCTTTTACGTCACTGTCCTGAGATCTATTGGTGTCATGAAATTTTGGGTCACGCTGCCCTGCAGGTAGGTTGAAAGGTGGGTGGGGCTATCACAACAAAACTAGCCGCTTATGCCAGGTGCTACTAACAACTTATGCCAGGTGCTACTAACAACTTATGCCAGGTGCTACTAACAACTTGTGACAGAATTTAGTTTAAAAGATAAAACAAAACAAAAAACAACGTCACACAGCGAATCAAATGTGTTGTGGGGTGAGGTGTCAGACGTAAGTTGATGTTGACATTTCACACAATATGAGACATGACAAGTTGTAGTAATACCACTACCCCAGACTATATTACGTAAGTCTATAGGTAGTTAAAGAAAAGACATTTGGTGGAAGAGAAGAATGAAGTCTTCATAGATAGAGGTGGGTTTAGGTCGGACGAAGCCCACCCCTCACTCTTTCTCTCCATCTCCTCCCATCTCTCTCTCTCTCTCTTTCTGTGAAAAGAAACAGAGGTGTTCTTGTGCGCTATCGAACTAGGTATGGGGACGGATGGTCGTGCGGTAGAACGCTCGACTGTCGACCTGGTTCGATCCCCGGTGAGGACCAAGGAAATTTTTCAGGTCTTGGCTTAAGTTCCCGATATATCTCCCGTGGTGCCTCCATAGCCATAGCACTATCGGCTATGGTGGGGATGAAAGAAGGGCACCATAAAAACCGTCCCATTAGTGGTTTATAGGATCTAAGAGATTTCATCTCATCCTCTCAGGGACTTCACACATCGAACTAGGTGGCTGCATCTCGTCGTGGAAATGGCGGGGGGGGGGGAGATTTTATTTTTGAAGTCCTTAGGTGAAGTCATTAGGGGGGGGTTATTAGGTGAAGTCATTGGGTGAAATTATTTTTGAAATCATTAGGTGAAGTCATTAGGTGAGGTTATTAGGGGGAGGTCATTAGGTGAATACTAGTTTTATTCTTCGACCTTGACATCGTTTTTCCCACAATGTCTTTTATGTGGTGCCCATTAATAGCCCCATGCTCCCTCCCAATATACGGGGGAACAGATCCAAAAGTAAACACACAATGTTGGAGCCTTGGGCGCGAGTCTTTGAATCGTTGCCCTAGAAAACACTGTGACGACGGCAGTCATTGAATCCGCCTCTGCTCAAAGTCGAACTATTTTTGTATCCATACGCGCGTTTTGTATTGTATATACAGTCAAGAATAATTGTTTGTGTTGCATGTACAGTCAAGAATAAGTGTTTGTACAAGTATAAATACTCCAAAATATGTAATCGATTAAAATCACACCCATCTCTGATCTACCAAGTATTGACCATGCAAGTAAAAGTATAAATACTCCAAAATATGTAATCGATTACAATTACACCCATCTCTGATCTACCAAGTATTGACCATGCAAGTAAAAGTATAAATACTCCAAAATATGTAATCGATTAAAATCACACCCATCTCTGATCTACCAAGTATTGACCATGCAAGTAAAAGTATAAATACTCCAAAATATGTAATCGATTAAAATCACACACATCTCTGGTAAATAAAGTGATCCTAAAAAAAAAAGACTGCCATCAAAAATAAAATAAATTCCTTATAGATTTGGGATTTCTGGGGGGGCCCTGACAATTTGGGACCCACGTGTTCGCTCATGCGCCCACCATTTACTCTGCCTCTGAAGATATTGATTAAAAAATAAACAAACAAACTAGCAGCCGTCCACTGACGAAATAGCTTGTACCCCAAATTTAAAATTCAAGTGTACAAGAATAACAATAGTCGAACATATAAAATACTTCAATGATCTTTTAATCAAAATTAATTAGAACATAATTGCGGAGGTGGGGAAGGGAAATGTCTAATTAAGAAAAGAGGACGCATGAAGTAAATATGTTTAAACACTGACAAACACAACACAACACTGTATGTTTAACAATCGTTTAAGTCACACCATCCATCTTCATTTACCTATGTCTCTTAATACCACAGCATGATAGAACATAAAAGTATCTTAATTAATATAACGCTAGTGACCACGACGAATGGACTTCATTTGATACAATGCCCCGAAAAGCTTTAATGTTTGGACATGTATCTTTTTATCTTTTCTGTTTTTACTGCTTGCAATTGACTGTTTAGCTTTCTCAACCAGAGCATCAGCAAACTGGAGGTAATTTCCACAAACCGGGACTTCCCGATTTTGTTGACATGTCAAAGGTTGATGGTTAGACCAAGTGGTGTATGCAAGCTTGTTTTTATCTTCATAGTAAGCTTCTGTGATCAGTTTGTAGAATACATTTAATTGTTCCAAAGTTCTGGGGTGTATATATCTTTCTGTAACGCCGAACATGGCAATCAGATCGACAAGTTTGTGTCCTAGACCAGAGGTTCTCAACCTGTGGTCCGCGGACCCCCAGGGGTCCGCGGGGAGCTTGAAAGGGGTCCGTGGGCAAGTCAATGAAATTAGAGATTTTCTCGTATAAATTATTGCTTGGTTTGGTTGATTGGTTAGCTTTTAGATAAACAAAAAAAAAAAATACAAGCTATGCCAATGTTTCAGGTACAGACAACAATGTGCAGAAATGAAAACTCGCTATTATTTGCTTACGCTACGTCTTAAATATGAACTAGAGTGCATACTACGTGTACTTGTGTAGTGAGTTTTTTTAGTTATGTCTTCTTGGCAATTTTTCTTACTTGCTGAGCTATGGCGACACTGTTAAAACATCCGCAAAGTGCGACAGCGTGTGTATTGTTGATAAATAGTCTGGTTGATCATGCTGTAATGTTTTTATAACAAACTTTGGAAGGGTGGAAATGCGCCATAGGTACTATGAGATTACGATGTCGGTCATGTTTAGAGAGAGTTTGTATTTTTGGGTGACACATACCTGGGAAAAAGATGACTTGGTTAGGCTGGAATTAAAAGCAAGACTTAGCGCCCTTGTGTTTTCAAGAGATAAATGTTGTGTGATAAGCTAATTATCTACTGTCTGGTATCGTATGTATGGCGCCAAACTTCCACATGGATGTTACAAAGAATCAGTGTCCCAAAGTTTCTAGGTTGAGCATTGAATTTACAAGAATAGGCCTATAGGTCAGACATTGTATTTTCAAAAATATGGATCATTGGGTCATGGATGAGAGTTAATTAATTAGTTTGTCACTAACTTACAAAGGTTCAGGGTTACTACTGTTTTGACTGAAATAACAGAATATCCCCAATGAGTGACGGACCAATCAGAGACAACAACATAGGTGAGAAGACACAGTAAATAAAAGAAGTTAGCAGATCTTTTGATAGGTATAGAGATTGTAAGAGAGATAGAGAGTGGCGGAGAACAGAGTGGTACAGACAAAAAATAGGTAACCCACAGAATAGAGTAGTGATATTTCAGTGATGTATGTATCTAGGAGTGTATAGTTTCATGCTACTTATATTTTGAAATTATATTTTGTGTAATAGTCACATAAAGTACATGAATAGGACTTGGCAGTTTAAGTCATTTATTTGTGATGTCTGTGAATAAGTACACGCTTATATAAAGTGTAAATCGCTACCAGAGAAGTGAAGACAGATACTTATCATCACAATAACGCATAATATATAACTAATAATACGAATAGTTATGACACCTAGTAGCATGGATAAATTTCTGAAGAGGAAAACTGACCAGAACCTGGAAGATTCTGATGATCAAGCAGCCACAGACGAACGAAAAAGTAAACTGCGCAAGTATAATCCAGAATATATATCATTCGGCTTCACCGCAGGGGGGACCGATGCTGACCAACCTCTTTGTGTCGTGTGCTTGCAAACATTATCGAACTATGCGATGAAGCCTGCCAAATTGAGGCACTATTTGACCACAATGCCAGTAAATCGAAGGAATACTTTGAGAGACAGAAAGAGCTCTATTTGAAACAGAAAGATAAACTGGTGGCCTGCACTACTGAGAACGAGAAAACTCTTCGAGCGTCATATTTAGTAGCATTACGAATAGCCGTTCCAAAAAAACCTCACACAATTGCAGAAGAGCTAATTCTACCAGCAGCAGTCGACATGTGCTAAGTCCGACAGGACACTGCGCTTGCAGTTCAGCAGACTGCCACTGTTGTCGTTCTGGCTAGCATATTGCCAGGAGTACTTGCTGCTGTCAGACAAAGCCATCAATTTCCTGCTACCATTTTCCACGACCTACTTGTGCGAAACTGCATTCTCTGCTGTACTGCGATGAAGACCAAGTACAGGTCCAGACTGGACATTGAACATGAAATACGCATATGTTTATCCCGCATACCACCATGTTTGGACAAACTCTGTAGTGCAAAACAGGCACAGCCTTCCCACTGAACAGAAACTGTGTAACGGACATACCAGTGGAATACTCGGTGAGTGTTTCATTATTTGGATAGATAGCTATTCCCGTATGTAAAATGACTTTTACATGATGTGCGCGTAACTCAGGCTAGGCCTACCGTTTATCAGAATTTAAGTCGAGTGCATCCGTAAACTTAATAAGACATATTAGAGCCCAACATAAGGTACGAAAAGTTAAGGCCAGGGCGCCTTGGTCCCTGGGGGTCCGCCACCCGAGCTTGGTATCTCTGTTGGGTTCGCAGGGTAAAAAAGGTTGAAAACCTCTGTTCTAGACTATGTATACAGCCTTTACCCGCTACCAGAATGTCTGTCAGGGCGTGCAGAATATTTATCTTGTCATGGTTCGGGTGGCTGAGTCCAGCTTTACCTGAGCACTTGACCGTGTTGTTCACCTGGGAAGTAAATACACAAATTACTGAAAGGTCAACATTGACAGACATATGAAGAAGTAGGTCGGACTATGGGGAGTGGGGGGGATAAATAGGTGTCAAATTATTTGTTCAGCCTATAGATAATGAAAGACTGGTTTTCAACATCTGTGGTTCTTATGTTGTTTGTTTGAAATGCATTGATAAAATATGTCTATGGCGCGAAAGACAGAACAAAGATACGGTCAGTCTTGACCTTGGGATACAACGATTTGTGCGTTGAGCCACCTGTTGATATTAAGCTAACCAAGGATTGACTTTTGACTAATGTGGCTTGAAGGACTAATATAGCATTTTTAGGGTTCTTTGTACAAAAATAACAACAACAACAAAAAACAAACAAGTATATATATATATATATATATATATATATATATATATATATATATATACATCTGCATGGTTTTAATATACTATACTAAATGGCACATTTTGACATATTTGTCAAGTGTTGAAATAAAACTAATCGATACTTTCAAATATACTAATCATTACTAAATATAAAAGCTCCAGTGAGTACAAAATACTCAACTGTCTTTACACTAGTTGATAGGTAACAATAAATGAATATACTTTATACCTAGCTGGAACCCACACGTATTATAATTTATATAAATATTTGTATGATACTGGATACATTTTTACATTCTGGTATATTTTTTAAAATAAAAGCTTTTTTTTTAAGAAAAAAAATTATTTTTAAATTTCTTTTCATAAACGATTTCCTACAAGGAAAAGCCATTCCCACCACGCCAGTTGTTTATGTTTGAATAGCGTTAAAATTTAGAGGGGGGGGATTAATCAGGCAAAAGCACTTTTTTTGGTTAAAATTAACATTATTTATTGTGTTAAAATTAACATTATTTATTGTGTTAAAATTGTGTAAACTGTCACAGATTATTATAAAAAATATATTGGATAGTAAAAATATTCCCCTTAAAAAAAAATGGTGTAAATATATGTATTGAGTTCCTATTTCATCGCTACACTTTAGTCACTATGGACCACCCAAATATGGTGCTAACACTAGGTGTGCTATATTTAGTATGTCTAAGGTGCTAACACTAGGTGTGCTATATTTAGTATGCCTATGGTGCTAATACTAGGTTTGCTATATTTAGTATGTCTATGGTGCTAACACTAGGTATGCTATATTTAGTATGCCTATGGTGCTAATACTAGGTTTGCTATATTTAGTATGTCTATGGTGCTAACACTAGGTATGCTATATTTAGTATGCCTATGGTGTTAATACTAAGTATGCTATATTTAGTATGTCTATGGTGCTAACACAAGGTATGCTATATTTAGTATGTCTATGGTGCTAATACTAGGTATGCTATATTTAGTATGTCTATGGTGCTAACACTAGGTATGCTATATTTAGTATGTCTATGGTGCTAACACTAGGTATGCTACATTTAGTATGTCTATGGTGCTAATACTAGGTATGCTATATTTAGTATGTCTATGGTGCTAACACTAGGTATGCTATATTTAGTATGCCTATGGTGCTAATACTAGGTATGCTATATTTAGTATGCCTATGGTGGTAACACTAGGTATGCTATATTTAGTACGTATAGGGTGCTAACACCAACTAGAATGTTGTGGCTCAATCTACACTCTGTGGGTTACGGGTTTAACTCTCAGCGTGTCCCTTCAAATACATGTGTTTCCCGTGGTGCTCCCCAGGCAGGGCCGGATTAGGCCGATTTGACCGATCGCTCCATATTGGGCCCGCGCCTGCCACAGGCCCACAATTTACATTTACCATTAATAGTAATAGTTGTTATTGTAAAACATTAGAAGAAGGGCCTCGCAAGCATCCGTTAAATTGGGCCCCGCAATTTGTAATGCAGGCCCTGTCCCTAGGGCTATAGCAGAATATAGTGGGGTAGAAAGGGTGGCATTACAAAAGCAGATAATAGTTTATGGGATTTAAAAAAATTAATATCTCATCCAGGGCCAAACCTAAGGATTTGGGGGCCCGGGGGCTTGGCCTCTTTGGGAGCCCCTGCATTTTGACATTCGACACCATGACATGAGATAATGTACTAAATGTTTAATGTAAAAAAAATGTTTCGTGGGTCCCCTTCAAGCTTGGGCCCGGGGGACTTTCGAATTTAGACCCCCCTCCCCCACCCTAGGTACGCCTCTGATCTCATCCTTACAGGAATAAAAAACGCATAAAGACTATTTCTTAAAGTGGGCCTTTATAGATGTTGTGCTAAAATAATTTAACAAGAGAATAACAAAGCAAACAAGCAAAGTTAAATAAAAACTTTTAAAGAACAACCTATTTATCTAAGACTTGAGGTTAAATTAACGAGTCAGACTTACCTCCTCATTAATGACGTCATCGATTGTTTTCTTTATTGTACAGAATGTAAAGTATCTCTTGACATGTTTCATATTTCTACACAGTTTTCTTCTTCTGACTCTCTGCATGTCTGACTCCGTATGTCAACATTCAACTGTAAGTCGATGATGGCTCTGAGGGTTTGGAAACGGGTAGGCGTGTCTTAATGTTAATTTCCTCCCACTCCACCCACGCTCACGATTTGGGATAGTCTCGACAACGGCGATAGTACAAACAGAGAGGCGCTCGAATCATTGAAACTGAACCATTTCTTTATCATGCAGATTCCTTATTGAAATAATGTCGGAAAATATTTCTAGATACTAAATATTGATTGCATAAGCAAATCTAGAGGCTGAACACTTACGACATATTTTTAGCAGGTTTTTTTTTTGTGTTTTAAGATAAATATTCATGTTTCTGATTGAAGTACCACCTGTCAAGTACCACCTGTCAAGTATCACCTGTCAAGTACCACCTGTCAAGTACCACCTGTCAAAGTACCACCTGTCAAGTACCACCTGTCAAGTATCACCTGTCAAGTACCACCTGTCAAGTACCACCTGTCAAGTACCACCTGTCAAGTACCCTTACCCCAAACCTCCCCACCATTTTTCTAGTTAAACTAATAAGATGAAATATTTAGAACGTTATTAATGTTGAATTGTTACTTTAACAATTAAGTTATCTATAGTGCCCGGGGGGGCGGGCTTGCCCTCTTTGGGGGCCCCTGCACTTTGTCATAGAGTAACTGTTACAGTGTGTGTGAGAGTATCTCATATTGACTTTGTGGGCGTGTGTGAGTGTCACAGAGTGACTATGAGGAGGTGTGTGTGAGTATCTCATATTAACTGTGTGAGTCGTGTTTGAGTGCGTACTGGCATGGGTTTTGAACGCATGGCTGCACTATATCATGAATGATCTGCTACTGAAAAGCCGATAGACTGGTTATTTGAGCACGTGTTTGTGTGTGTGTGTAGCTGGCCTGGAAGAACGACATGTGTACATGGGCAGTGTGTGTGTATATCCGTCTTACGTTGATGTTTTAAGTGTTATTAGATTGTTGTGTGTTTGTAAATGTATTAAAATTTTATATTCAAACTTTTGATTGAAGTTCCTTTTGTGCTATACTAGATCGTTGAGTTATTTTCATCACTGTATCACAAAACGTGTTGGTGTGTGTGTGTGTGTGTGTGTGTGTGTGTGTGTTATTTCTAAACCTATAGACGAGCAGGTCATGTGACAGATCCGGGATTGGAAGAGGGGGGGGGTCTTCAAATAGAAAGGTCATAGAGTTCTGGAGATATATTTTTTTGTTCGTTTCACTTTTGTTAAATCAAAAGCCGTAGCTAGTGTTAGTGACGCCCTGTGCGAGTAGCAATTTTTCGGCGCCCTCCTCTCAAATCTGAAAAAAAAAGCAAAATACATAAATCAGCGCTCTTTCGGCGCCCCTACCTAATAGGTACCCAGCGCGGTCACACTACCCACAAACTACAGTACCTTTTTGTATGCACCTGTTTGAATCCAATGTTTTCTAGCCGAAGGTGGTTTTACGTCACTGTCCTAATGATTTGATGTAGTGTCGGGCCACACTAGCCAGTAGGTGGGTTGAAAGGTGGGCGGGGCTATCACAACAAAAGGTGCCGCTTATGCCAGGTGCTACTAACAACTCGGAGGGAACGGATGGTCTTGCGGTAAAGTGCTCGACTGTCGACCTGAATGTACCTGGTTCGATCTCCGGTGAGGACCAAGTAAATTTTTCAGGTCTTGGCTCAAGTTCCCGATATATCTCCCGTGGTGCCTCCATGGCCATCGCACTATCGGCTATGGTAGGGAATGAAAGAAGGGCACCATAAAAACCGCCCCATTAGTGGTTTATAGGATCTAAGAGATTTCATCTCATCCTTACAGGGATTTCACAAACACTAACAACTCGTGACATAATTTAATGTAAAAGATGACATAGCGAATCAAATGGGTTGTGGGGTAAGGTGGGTGGGTGCGTGGGTGGCTGACGTAAGTTGATGTTGACATTTGACACAATAATATGTGACATGACAAGTTGTAGTAATACCAGTTTCCTAGATTATACTATGTACAAAGGTCAAGGCCATGAAGTGTGAAAGAGTCCGAGGGAGGGACCTGTTTATGCGCCCGTTCTACTTTTTGTTAAATCCATAGCCGAAGCTAGCTATCGTGGCGCCCTGTGCGAGTTGCGTCATACGGCGTCCTGTGCGAGTTGCATTATACGGCGCCCTCATCTCAAATCTGAAAAAAGCAAAAACATTTATCAGCGCACTTTCGGCGCCCCTACGTAGCTAGACTCACAGCGAGGAGCAGACACAATTTTAGCACCCCTCCATAGTTCGGCACCCTGTGAGGACGAACAGCCCCGCAGCAAACCTTTCTACGCACCTGGTTGAATCGAAAGTGTTCTCGCTAAAGGTCATTATAGACATGTGAATGTGGCTTTACGTTCTATTGATTTTATGAAGTGTCGGGTCACTCTGCTATGCAGGTGGGTGGGTGGTGGGGAGTTAAAAGGTGGGCGGGGCTATCACAACTAAACGAGCCGCATATGCCTGCCAGGTGCTACTAACAACTTGTGACATAATTTAATTTAAAAGATAGAAAAAAAAAAACATCACACAGTGAATCAAATGTGTTGTGGGGGTGGGGGTGGGGGGGTCAGACGTCAGTTGATGTTAAAATTTCACACAATAATACGTGACATGACAAGTTGTAGTAATACCAGTACCACAGACTATATTACGTAAGTCTATAGGTAGTTAAAGAAAAGGCATTTGGTGGAAGAGAATAATGAAGTCTTCATAGTAAGAGGTGGGTGGCTTAGGTCTGACGATCTCTCTTTCTGTAATCAGCCATGAAGGAAAGAAATAGAGGTGGTCTTGTGTGGCGGCTGAATTCGTCGAAAAAGTGGTTAATTGGGTGGGGGGGGGTAGCTAAGCAAGACATTTTTTCCAGTCATCAGGCGACTAATGAAATCGGTTCTTCAGCCAAAACATCGTTTTCTTCAATGTCTTATAAGTTTCTTTTAATAGATACATACACTTTATCCTACACACTTTTTGTATTGTTTGTACAGTCAACAATAAGTGTTTGTAGTAATTGGCAGACGAGTCTATTTCTCCACCTCTGCTGCTCAATTTTTTGTGTGTTTAATCCATTTTCTGTTGACATTTTATACCCTTTAAAGAATTTGGTCTTTTTGATTGCTCCCCCCCCCCCCTGTTCCTTTTTATAATTTGACATGCACCTCGTCAGTTACAACTTTGGAGTTATCCTCATTTACCTATGTCTCTTAGTATCACAGCATATTAGTATCTTTATATATAGAGGGGGGGGGGGAGAGAAGTCTAAATTAAAAAAAAGAGGACACGTAAAGTAAATAATTTGATTTAATATTTTAAAAACAAACACAACACAACACTGTGTTTAATAACCATTTAAATAACACCATCCTGATTTACGACGTGTAGATTTCAGGTGATTCATGGCCTGGAAAAACTTTAATTTTTGGACATGTATCTTTTTGTCTTTTCTGTTTCTACTGCTGGCAATTGACTGTTTAGCTTTCTCTACCAGAGTATCAGCAAACTTGAGGTAATTTCCACAAACCGGGACTTCCCGATTTTGTTGACGTGTCAAAGGTTGAGGGTGAAACCCAATAACGTAATTGGGGATGAGCTTATTCTTATCTGCATAGAAAGCTTCTGTGATCAGTGTATAGAATATATCACACTGTCTCCAATTTCTGGAGGGTATATGTATATCTGTATCGCCGTACATGGCAATCAGATCGCAAAGTATTTGTGCTAGACTACGGAAAGAGCTTTCAGCCGCTACCAGAATGTCTGTCAGGGCGTGCCCAATATTTATCTTGTCATGGTACGGGTGGCTGAGTCCAGCTTTACCTGAGCACTTGACAGTGTTGTCTACCTGGGAAGTAAATACAAAAATTACTGAAAAGTCATCATTGACATATGTGGAATTAGTTCGATTTCAGGTTCAGACAGAAGGGAAACTATCAGTTCATTATAAGACAAAGATAACAATGGTAATAATAATTGTAATATGGGAAAGAGAGAGATAGAGAGACAGACAGACAGTCAGACAAACAGACAGGGAGAGATATTTCAGAGGTGTTCTTGGAAAGAAGCAATTAAGTGGTCTTCTAATGTTATCCACAGCTTTTGGTGAAGTTAAGGACATTTAATAAAAAACACAAATATTTTTAATCAAGTCATTGATTGCAACTGGAATGATTTATTTTATTAAGCTTTCAATCAATATTATTTTCTGTTGTTGATTTAGTGGATAGGTGTAGTTGTAAATCTTGTAGCTTAAATTAGGACGTAATTTTGCTAAGGGAGAAAGCTCAAATGTTCAAAAAAAAAAAAAAAACAAACTACAGCCATTGTAAATTTATGTAATGTTGTGAAAGCCACGCCCCCCCCCCTTTTCACACACACCCCTTCATTTGTTGTCTTGTGTACACTCCACAAATGTGGTGGATAAATATTAGTCACTCTCCTGTTTTTGAGGGAGGTTTATTTGTTTGTAGGTCAAGCAGTTCTAAAATGTTCATTAATGTGCTCGAAAATAGGATTAAGATCTAACGTAAACCATACGTCACGGATACCATTTGTTCCACTGGCGGCGGAGCGGGGGGGGGGGCAGCCGCCCCCCTAAAACATTTAAGGGGGGGGGGGCTCAGCCCTCCCCCTTGAATTTCCAGTCTGCCCCCCCCCCCTTACTTAACTTTATTCAACTTTTATTTCATAAATTTAATATTTAAAAGAAATTATAATTAATTTACTTTTTACAGTAATCACATTATTAAGAGTTGTTGTGGTATATTTTATAAAGTTTTACCATCTACCAAATTACCGCAAATGTAATTATTAAAGTAAATACAACTATTTATTATCGAATTTCCGAATGTTGAAGAATATTTTTGCCAGAAATATTTTCAGGCTATTGATGCTGCAATCGGAGCAATACATGAAAGGTTCACTGAAAATGTAGGACACCAGGTTATGACAAGTATTGAAAAATTTATTGTGGCAGCAACAAATGAACCACAACAGATCAATATGGAACTGGATGAAAACAAATGGCTACCTGGTTATCTAGAAATTAACTGTGCTCGATTTGCAACACAGATTAATTTGTTTTGTGATTTTGTTAAAAGCATGAACGAGAGGCATGCACTAAAACTTTTAAAAAAGTTACACAGATTTCAACGATAAGCGATCTCTTCAACCTTAAAAGATCAATTGGAAAAAAACTATGTTTTCAGAGATTTACACATTGCTGCGTATTTATCTCACATGTCCAGTTTCATCTGCAACAGCTGAAAGAACGTTCTCGACTCTCCGCCGTCTAAAAACCTATCTACGTTCTACAATGACTCAAAAACGTCTCAACAATTTGCTTATTCTGCACACACATAAGGACAAAAAATACTGACGAAATAATAATTTGCAAACTTCAGTTAAAAGAAATATTTTACGATACTGTTTGTTAATTAAAACAAAATACTGACGAACTATTGGTTTGCACACGGCGGATTAGTTTATTTTAAAACAAATACTGACTCTGCATAGATATAAATCTATGGCACTCTGTGACTGTGAGTTACTTCCCGTGGTAAAAAAAAAAAAAGTAAATTGAAGTAAAGAAATAATTTAAACAAAACGAAGAAAATAATATCTCATTCTTACAGGAATTAAAAGAATAAAAAAACAAGACAAATATACTAGTAACTGAAGTAGGCTTGTATAGATGTTATACTACAGTAACTTAAGAAGAGAACAATAAAACAAACAAGCAAAGTTAAATAAAAGCTTTTTAAAGAACAACCTATTTCTCTAAGACTTGAGGTTAAATTAATGAGACAGACTTACCTCCTCATTAATGACGTCATCGATTGTTTTCTTTATTGTACAGAATGCAAAGTATCTCTTGACATGTTTCATATTTCTACACAGTTTTCTTCTTCTGACTCTCTCCATGTCTGACTCCGTATGTCAACATTCAACTGTAAGCCGATGATGGCTCTGTCTGAGGGCTTGGAAACTGGTAGGCGTGTCTTAATGTTAATCTCCTCCCACTCCACCCACGCTCACGATTTGGGATAATCTCGACAACGGCGATAGTACAAACAGAGAGGCGCTCGAATCATTGAAACTGAACCATTTCTTTATCATGCAGATTCTTTATTGAAATAATGTCGACAACGGCGATAGTACAAACAGAGAGGCGCTCGAATCATTGAAACTGAACCATTTCTTTATCATTCAGATTCTTTATTGAAATAATGTCCGAAATGTCACATGTTTTGTATATGTAACTCGATTCTTTGCAAGAATAAAGTTCCATCAGCCCAAGAGCCGGCGGTGCTAATAAAGTGAGGAACTCTTCTGTTTGTGTATAAACTCGGCATATTTAGAGTTGGAATATAATACACATCCGCCTTTACACTTCTTAAAGTTCATAACCCATTTAAACTGTAAGCCAACAATTGCTCTGGTAGGCGTGTCTGTATGTTTATCTCCGCAAATTCGTTGAAAGCCCCGCCCTCCCAGTTTGTGATGTTTTAATATTCCCGTTACTGATTGAAGTTCCACCTATCAGGTGTCTCAGGGCCGAATTTAGACTTGATTAAGCCCTATGCTGTTTGAGAAATGGGGCCCTTTATAAGTCCAGATATTATATGTCATTGACAAATATTTAAGTATTAATGACAGTCGCTCACTCGGGCATTTTGTGGGGGCCCTAACCTATATCTTGTGTAACCAAAACGTAAATCCACAATTGAAGTCCCCAATTAAAAAAGTAAACAATACTGTTATCTTATCTATCATAATATATGTGCTTAGACTGTGTGGGGGTGTGTGAGTGATACAAGGTGAATGTGTGGGGGTGTGTGAGTGACACAATGTGAATGTGTGGGGGGTGTGAGTGACACAAGGTGACTGTGTGGGGGTGTGAGAGTGACACAAGGTGACTGTGTGGGGGTGTGTGAGTGACACAAGGTGACTGTGTGGGGGTGTGTGAGTAACACACAGTGACTGTGTGGGGGTGTGTGAGTGACACAAGGTGACTGTGTGGGGGTGTGTGAGTGACACAGGGTGAATGTGTGGGGGTGTGTGAGTGACACAAGGTGAATGTGTGGGGGTGTGAGTGACACAAGGCGACTGTGTGTGGGTGTGTGAGTGACACAAGGTGAATGTGTGGGGGGTGTGAGTGACACAAGACGACTGTGTGGGGGTGTGTGAGTGACACAAGGTGAATGTGTGGGGGTGTGTGAGTGACACAAGGTGACTGTGTGGGGGTGTGTGAGTGACACAAGGTGACTTTGTGGGGGGTGTGAGTGACAGAAAGTGAATTTGCGGGGGTGTGTGAGTGATACAATGTGACTGTTTGGGGTTGTGGTGTGTAACAGAGTGACTATATTGGTTTGTGGGGTGTAACAGAGTGACTGTCTTGAGTTGTCTGGTGTAACAGTGTAACTGTATTGCCAGTATTTGGTTGTGGGGTGTAACAGAATGACTGTATTGGGTTGTGGGGTGTAACAGAATGACTGTATTGGGTTGTGGGGTGTAACAGAATGACTGTGTGGGGTGTAACAGAATAACTGTATTGGGTTGTCGGGTGTAGCAGAGTGACTGTATTGGGTTGTGGGGTGTAACATTTAACAACATTGTATTACATTACTCTTACGTTTTATTTCTTTACTTTACAAATCTGTCGAGTGTGTCTAATTTTGTCAAGTGCTAAATCTAGGGATTTGAGGGAACGTGGATTGGGGGAGGGGGGCTTTCCATCTTTGTGGGCCCCTGCATTTTGACATTCGACACGATGAATGAGAAGTTTTACTTACAAAAATCCCTGAACTTAGTTACTCTTACCGATCGGAGTGGAATCAGTGATTTAACCTTAAACCGACCTAATTCCACATATGTCAATGATGACCTTTCGGTAATTTGTTTATATACTTTCCAGGTGGACAACACGGTCAAGTGCTCAGGTAAAGCTGGACTTAGCCACCCGTACCATGACAAGATAAATTTTCGCCACGCCCTGTCAGACATTCTGGTAGTGGCTGAGGGCTGGATATACAATATACGGCGCTTACTTTACGATCTCATTAACATATTCGGCGTTATAGAAGTACATTTAAATTTCGTAATTGTGGATCAATACAATATATTCTTTAAACTGGTCACAGAAACTTTGTATGCAGATAAGAAACAGTGTATCGACACTCATGTCAACCTTTCACATGTCAACAAAATCGGGAATTTCTGGTTTGTGGAAATTACCTCCAGTTTGCTTATGCTCTGGTTGAGAAAGCTAAACAGTCAATTGCCAGCAGTAAAAACAGAAAAGACAAAAAGATACATGTCCAAAAATTAAAGTTTTTTCAAGGCCATGAATCAATTGAAATCTATACGTCTTGAAGATGGATGGTGTTTTTTTAAGAAATTATTAAAAAGGCCAACATCGTGTTGTTTTTGTCTGTTTTCAAATATTTACTTTACGTGTCCTCTTCTTTAAGTAGACTTTTCTCCCCCCCCCCTCCCCCACCGCCGCAACCTCCTTGCGTTATATAAATATTGCTTTTACCAAATTTATGAGGACTAAGTCTTGACAAGGTGCATGTCCAAATATAAAAAGGAACGGGATGTTGACTGTACTTACAATACAAAAAGTGTGTAGGGGGGGTGGTTGGGGTGCATGTATCTACTAAAAGAAACCTTATAAAAGACATTGGGGAAAACGATGTTTAGGCTGAAGACTGAAATCATTATTCGCCTGATGACTGGGAAAAAAAGTCTTTCTACACCCCCTCCCCCCATTAACGAATGCACACGAGACCACCATCTTTTGTTCTTACCTTTATCGCTATTCATAGAGAGAGAGAGAGAGAGAGAGAGAGAGAGAGAGAGAGAGAGAGAGAGGAGAGAGAGAGGGGAGAGAGAGGAGAGAGAGGGGGTGGGTTGGGGGGATGACTGCACACATTTGTCTTCGCCTGGGGACTCGTCTTACCTAAACCCACCTCATACTATGAAGAGTTCATTCTTCACTTCCACCAGATGTAATTTCTGTAACTACCTATCTGTGGTACTGGTATTACTACGACTTGTCATGTCAGTATAATAGTGTGAAATGTCAACATCAACTTACATCTGACACCCCCCACCCCCACAACACATTTGATTGACTGTGGGATTTCTATCTCACAAATTTTGTTCTCACACAAGTTGTTAGTAGCCCCGGCCACCTTTTAACTCTCTCCCAGCCCACCCACCTGCAGAGCACTGTGATCCGACACTTCATTAACTCAATAGATCTTAGTACGTAGACGTAAAACCATATTCACATATCTATAACATTTAACGAGAACACATTGGATTCAACCAGGTACGTAGAAATGTGAGTTTTTCGAGTGTAGGACAAACCCCCCAGCGGACAAAACCCCACGGACAAAACCCCCAGCAGACATAACCCCAGCGGACATAACCACCAGCGGACAAAACCCCCAAAATATTAAGATTGAATATAAGTCAATATTATTAATACTTCTATATATACGAAGTTAACTATTGTGAAGGGAAAGGTTTGTCGATATAAAAGATATCATGTCTGTCAACACAGTCTATCATTAGGCATGTTTCTAAGATGTTTTACCTAAATAAAGAATTGGCTTTCGACCACTGTCTGCTATAAAATGTGTGTCTGGCGCGAGAATTAAAAGGTAGAATTACGATACGGTCAAAATTGATCTTGGGCTAAAACTTTTAAATTTGTTTTCTTTTTACACCTTGTAAGATAAGCTGCCTGTTGATGTAAAGTAACAAGAGACTGGCCTGCCATGGGTACATCAAAAGTTCATTTCGCGATAGGACCTCTGAGGGCCGGGCTTCAGGGCTCCTTAGGGGCTTATCTCTATACTTATAAGACGCATTTGTTGTCTGTCTGTCTGTTCCCTTATAACTCAACATCCAGACAAACAAAGAACGTGAAATTTGTTACACATACACATAATTACATGGTGAAGGTTATAGGACAGGTTTCGTTTCATCTCGATGGGTAGTTTAATTGTAATTAATTTTTTTTTATTTTAGTATTTTACTATATTAAAGTAATCTCGACGGCGCCATAAATAAAATTCCTCTGTGACGTCATTTCCCGATGATCGAATAGAACTTGCGCGCTGGTGCTGTATTGTGCCTTTGTGATGCAAAAAATTGTTGTTGTTTTTTCATGCTCTCTGATTTGTACAGTTTGAGGAAGGTAAAGGAATGAAGAAGGATTTTAGAAGAAGTGTGAAGCCATAATAATAAGGAAAGGAGGGTAGGAGGGAGGGAGGGATGGGGAGAGAGGAGGGAGGGGGGATGGACAGGGGGGAGAAAAGGAGGGGGAGAGAGGGAGATGGGAGAGGGAGTAGGGGAGAGGGAGCAGGGGGAGAGGGAGAGAGAAAGGAAGGGAGGGAGAGAGGTGGTAGGGAGGGAGAGAGAGGGTGGGAGAGAGGGAGGGAGAGAGATAAAAAGTGAGGGGGCAGGGAGGGAGAGAGAGGGAATGAGGGAGGGAGGAAGGGGGAGAGAGGGGGAGAGAGAGGTGGAAAGGGGAGGGAGGGAGAAAGGAGGGAGAGAGGGGTTAGGGAGGGAGAGAGAGGGAGGGAAGGAGAGAGGGAGAGGATGGCAGAAATGGGAGGAAGAGATAAAGAGAAAGAGGGGGCAGGGAGGGAGAGAGATGGAAGGAGGAGGGAGGAGGATGGACGTGGGGAGAGAAGGAGGGGGAGAGGGGAGAGAGGGAGATGGGAGAGGGACGGAGAGAGATGGGAGAGAGGGAGGGAGAGGGAGGGAGAGAGAGAGATAGGAAGGGAGAGAGGGGGGTAGGGAGAAAACAGAAGGTAAACAGAAAACCTTATTTTAAACCCGGGCAAAGCCGGGTACTGGCAACTAGTATATTATATATATGGCCCATTCTACACCTTGTACGTTCAACAACCCATTCATTTGGTGCGAAATACTGCAGCACGTAGTTTCACCAAGATTTATTAAGAAACTCATCAAATGAAATAGTAAGCTTGTGTTCTGAGTTTAATTGAAAGTATCAGAGCTATGCAACAATTGACGGAGTTTTCGGACGATTAAATGACTACAATTTCGAATGTTTTCAATTATGAGTCCTATTTCAGTAACCACAAACCACTTGTAGTTAGATTTAAGAGAAAATAATTTTTTTTTCAAATATAAAGAAACGTCTTTATAATATTTTTTTTACAGATATATGCATTACACAATTGAATTTATAAACATTTCCAAAATTTACAAATATTTACTGAAAGGTAACAAACGTACTGAATCATAACACGAAAATGCGCTAACACGCCCTGTGTCCAGAATGGAACAGGCTTAACTGCTTGTTTACTATATAAGCTATATTAATAATTATGTAATTTTCATGGTCCCATTTTACATCTCATACGTTCAATAATACATTCATTTGGTGCGACCACAATAACTTTATTTTCGAAAAATACTTAAGAAACTCATCAAATTATAATGAATTGGTAAAAATATTACATTTTCATTGGGTTCTGAGCTATATTGAAAGTATCAGAGCTATATCTTTTCGGAAAGTGGTCTAAAATTGGTGCCGAATTCCGTTACTGTGTACTATATTTAGCACCAGTAATTTCCCTTGATTTAGACAAGATTGTGACCCATTCGCCATACATATTTAATTTTATTTATTAAGAAACTCATCAAATGAAATAGTAGACTTGGGTTCTGAGTTTAATTGAAAGTAGTTGGATTTAAGATAAATATTTACTGAAAGCTAACGTAACTACTGATGCATAACACAAAAATGCGCTAACACTTCGTGTGTCCAGAATGGAACAGGCTTATTTTATTTGATTTATTGGTGACCTCAATTCAGGATTTACGTTTTGGTTACACAAGATATAGGTTAGGGCCCCCACAAAATGCCCGAGTGAGCGACTGTCATAAATACTTAAATATTTGTCACTGACATATAATGCCTGGACTTATAAAGGGGCCCATTTCTCAAACAGCACAGGGCCTAATAATTTCTAAATCCGGCCCTGAGTTACCTGACAGGTGGTACTTCAATCAGTAACGGGAATATTAAAACATTAAAAAAAACTGTTGAATGTATGTCGTAAGTATACAGCCTACATTACTGTGCATGCAATTAATATTTAGTATAGAGATATATTTGAAGACATTATTTCTGTAAACATTCTAAATGATAAAGAAATGTTTCAGGTTCAATGATTCCAGCGCCTCTCAAATCATACTGTCGCCATCAACATAATCCTCGAGGTTCTCACAAACTGGGAGGGCGGGGCTTACAACAATTTTGCGGAGATAAACATTCAGACACGCCTACCAGAGCCATTATCGGCTTACAGTTTAAATGGGTTATGTCGAGATTATCCCAAATCGTGAGCGTGGGTGGAGTGGGAGGAGATTAACATTCAAACACGCCTACCAGTTCCCCAGCCCTCAGAGCCATTCTCGGCTTACAGTTGAATGTTGACATACGGAGTCAGACATGGAGAGAGTCAGAAGAAGAAAACTGTGCAGAAATATGAAACATGTCAAGAGATACTTTACATTCTGTACAATAAAGAAAACAATCGATGACGTCATTAATGAGGAGGTAAGTCTGTCTCATTAATTTAACCTCAAGTCTTAGATAAATAGGTTTTTCTTTAAAAGTTTTTATTTAACTTTGCTTGTTTGTTTTATTGTTCTCTTCTTAAGTTACTGTAGTATAACATCTATAATAGCCTACTTCAGTTACTAGTTTATATGTCTTGTTTTTTTTAATTCTTTTAATTCCTGTAAGGATGAGATATTAATTTTTTCGTTTTGTTTAAATTATTTCTTTACTTTATTTTTTACCACGGGAAGTAACTCACAGTCACAGAGTGCCATAGATTTATATCTATGCAGAGTCAGTATTTGTTTTAAAATAAACGAATCCGCCGTGTGCAAACCAATAGTTCGTCAGTATTCTGTTTTAATTAACAAACAGTATCGTTAAATATTTCTTTATACTTTAGTTTGCAAATTATTATTTCGTCAGTATTTTTTTTATCAAACATGTAAACAGGATTCACGCACGCCATTCATCCTACGTCCAAAAGTACATCAAAAAGTTCTTCATTAAAAAACTTAACACATTTGGTATGATGTAGTGACGGGCTTTTTCGCTATTAAAATTAATATTCCTTTGTTTATAATGTTAAATAATTGATAATTATATTTCTTAATTTTGTCTGTTTTTTATTAAACAGAATAAAAAACGATGGCTTTCTCAATACTTACTATTACAATACATGGGGGCTTTCTCATTACTTACTATTACATTACATGGGGCTTTCTCAATACTTACTATTGCATTACATGGGGCTTTCTCAATACTTACTATTACAT
Source organism: Bulinus truncatus (assembly GCA_021962125.1). Lineage (NCBI taxonomy): Eukaryota > Metazoa > Mollusca > Gastropoda > Planorbidae > Bulinus > Bulinus truncatus. The sequence continues at coordinate 134,373 of JAGDYQ010000135.1, forward strand.
TACATGGGGCTTTCTCAATACTTACTATTGCGTTACATGGGGCTTTCTCAAAAATTACTATTACATTACGTGGGGTTTTCTCAATACTTACTATTGCGTTACATGGGGCTTTCTCAAAAATTACTATTACATTACGTGGGGCTTTCTCAATACTTACTATTACATTACATGGGGCATTCTCAATACTTACTATTACATTACATGGGGCTTTTTCAAAAATTACTAATACATTACGTGGGGCTTTCTCAATACTTACTATTACATTACATGGGGCATTCTCAATACTTACTATTACATTACATGAGGCTTTTTCAAAAATTACTAATACATTACGTGGGGCTTTCTCAATACTTACTATTACATTACATGGGGCATTCTCAATACTTACTATTACATTACATGAGGCTTTTTCAAAAATTACGTGGGGCTTAGCCATGGCAACGCGTGGCCGGGTACAGCTACTAAAATATTTACTTATTTTTACTTATCATGTAAAGACATTTGAGCATTTTAAGTTTTTCCAGCTATTAACTATAGTGGTAATTATTATGTGTGAATGCTTTGATTATTTATGTCTACATACTTTACAAATGCCTGCTTAACTTCATCATAAGCAGTGGATAGCACCTCTGAAATATTTCTTTCTTTCTCATGTATACACCCATATTACAATTATTATTACCATTGTTCTCTTTGTCTTATAATGGACCGATATTTTCCCTTCTGTCGGAACATGAAATCGACCTAATTCCACATATGTCAATGAAGACCTTTAAGTAATTTGTTTATTTACTTCCCAGGTAGACAACACGGTCAAGTGCTCAGGTAAAGCTGGACTCAGCCACCCGTACCATGACAAGATAAATATTGGGCACGCCCTGACAGACATTCTGGCAGCGGCTGAAGGCTGGATACACCGTCTTCAACAAATACTTTGCGATATGATTATCATGTACGGCGTTGCAGATATAGATACACACTCCAGAAATTGTGAACAATACAATATATTCTTTACACTGATCACAGAAGCTTTCTATGCAGATAAGAATAAGCTCATCGACTCTGACACTCATGGGATTCACCATCAACCTTTGACATGTCATCAAAATCGGGAAGTCCCGGTTTGTGGAAATTACCTCAAGTTTGCAAGTTTTCCGGTAGAGAAAGCTAAACAGTCAATTGCCAGCAGTAGAAACAGAAAAGACAAAAAGATACACGTCCGAAAATTAAAGTTTTTCCAGGCCATGAATCACCTGAAATCTATACGTCGTAAATATGGATGGTGTCATTTAAATGGTTATTAAATACATAGTGTTGTGTTGTGTTTGTTTTTAAATATTAAATTAAATTATTTACTTTACGTGTCCTCTTTTTTTAAATTAGACTTCTCCCCCCCCCCCCCGCAACATCCCGACGTTATATAAAGATACTTAAATATGCTGTGATAACAAGAGACACAGGTAAATGAAGATACTTAAATATGCTGTGATAACAAGAGACACAGGTAAATGAAGATACTTAAATATGCTGTGATAACAAGAGACACAGGTAAATGAAGATACTTAAATATGCTGTGATAACAAGAGACACAGGTAAATGAAGATACTTAAATATGCTGTGATAACAAGAGACACAGGTAAATGAAGATACTTAAATATGCTGTGATAACAAGAGACACAGGTAAATGAAGATACTTAAATATGCTGTGATACTAAGAGACATAGGTAAATGGGGATAACTCCATTACTTTTACCAAAGTTGTGACTGACCAGGTGCATGTCAATATAAAAAGGAACGGGGGGGGGGGGAGGAGAGAGGGGGATAACAATCATAAAGACACAAATTCTTCAAAGGGTATAAAAAAATGTCAACAGAAAAATGGATTTAACCAAAAAAAAATAATTGAGGTGCATAAATTGAGAAGTAGACTAGTCTGCCAATCACCACAAAATACTTATTCTTGACTATACAAAAAGTGTGTATATTGGAAGGGGCAGTGGCGCAACCAGCAAAAAATGTGGGGGTGGGGGGGGGCTCACATTATGAAAACAGACAGTTCGACAGTCTTTTTTTAGTAACTTTATAACATAAATTATGTATTGATTTGACCTGGGGTGGGGGGAAGGCTCAATCCCGCCCCCCCCCTGGTTGCGCCACTGTGGAGGGGTGTATGTATAAATTAAAAGAAACTTAAAAGACATTGGGGAAAAACGATGTTTAGGCCGAAGACTGAAATCATTAGTCGCCCGATTCCTAAAAAGTCTTGCCTCCCTTCCCCCCATTAACCCTTTCACACACAAGACCAACTCTTGTTTCTCTCCCTTCATGGCTGCTTACAGAAAGAGACAGGAGGGGGGTGGGGTGGGGTGTGACTGCACATATTTGTCTTTTGTCTGGGGCCTCATCTGACTTAAGACCACATCTTCCTATGAAGAGTTCATTCTTCTCTTCCACCAAATGTCTTTTCTTTAACTACCTATAGACTTACGTAATATAGTCTGTGGTACTGGTGTTAAACTTGTCATGTCTCAATGTGTAAAATGTCAACATCAACTTACGTCTGCCACCTCTCTCCTCCCCCACACACAACACATTTAATTCGCTATCGGATTTTTTTCTCTTTAAAAAAAAAATTAATTCTGTGACAAGTTATTATTATTAGCACCTGGCATAGGCGGAACATTTTGTTGTGATGTGTGTGACGCCCCTGCACGGATGGGATGAAATCTCTTAGATCCTAGAAACCACGAAATTTTATTTAGTTTTATTTGGTGCCTTTCTTCCATTCACACCATGGTTGATAGTGCCATGGCCACGGAAGCACCACAGGAGATATAGGTCATTGCCCAGACCTTTCTATTTGACGACCCCCCCCCTTCCCCACCCCAATCTGTCACATGACCTGCTCGTATAGAGATTTAGAAGTAACACATGCACGTCTTATGTTACATTGATGAAAATAACTATCTAGTATAGTACGAACATTTCCTTTAATCAAGTTTGAAAATAACATTTTAACATATTTAAAAACATACAAAAATCTAATAACACAAAAACATAAATGTACGACAAATATACACACACTGCCCATGTAGCGCCGTCAAGCAGAGTTGTTCCAAAAGATGATAGCGCCGTCAAGCAGAGTTGTTCCAAAAGATGATAGCGCCGTCAAGCAGAGTTGTTCCAAAAGATGATAGCGCCGTCAAGCAGAGTTGTTCCAAAAGATGATAGCGCCGTCAAGCAGAGTTGTTCCAAAAGATGATAGCGCCGTCAAGCAGAGTTGTTCCAAAAGATGATAGCGCCGTCAAGCAGAGTTGTTCCAAAAGATGATAGCGCCGTCAAGCACAGTTGTTCCAAAAGATGATAGCGCCGTCAAGCAGAGTTGTTCCAAAAGATGATAGCGCCGTCAAGCAGAGTTGTTCCAAAAGATGATAGCGCCGTCAAGCAGAGTTGTTCCAAAAGATGATAGCGCCGTCAAGCAGAGTTGTTCCAAAAGATGATAGCGCCGTCAAGCAGAGTTGTTCCAAAAGATGATAGCGCCGTCAAGCAGAGTTGTTCCAAAAGATGATAGCGCCGTCAAGCAGAGTTGTTCCAAAAGATGATAGCGCCGTCAAGCAGAGTTGTTCCAAAAGATGATAGCGCCGTCAAGCAGAGTTGTTCCAAAAGATGATAGCGCCGTCAAGCAGAGTTGTTCCAAAAGATGATAGCGCCGTCAAGCAGAGTTGTTCCAAAAGATGATAGCGCCGTCAAGCAGAGTTGTTCCAAAAGATGATAGCGCCGTCAAGCAGAGTTGTTCCAAAAGATGATAGCGCCGTCAAGCAGAGTTGTTCCAAAAGATGATAGCGCCGTCAAGCAGAGTTGTTCCAAAAGATGATAGCGCCGTCAAGCAGAGTTGTTCCAAAAGATGATAGCGCCGTCAAGCAGAGTTGTTCCAAAAGATGATAGCGCCGTCAAGCAGAGTTGTTCCAAAAGATGATAGCGCCGTCAAGCAGAGTTGTTCCAAAAGATGATAGCGCCGTCAAGCAGAGTTGTTCCAAAAGATGATAGCGCCGTCAAGCAGAGTTGTTCCAAAAGATGATAGCGCCGTCAAGCAGAGTTGTTCCAAAAGATGATAGCGCCGTCAAGCAGAGTTGTTCCAAAAGATGATAGCGCCGTCAAGCAGAGTTGTTCCAAAAGATGATAGCGCCGTCAAGCAGAGTTGTTCCAAAAGATGATAGCGCCGTCAAGCACAGTTGTTCCAAAAGATGATAGCGCCGTCAAGCAGAGTTGTTCCAAAAGATGATAGCGCCGTCAAGCACAGTTGTTCCAAAAGATGATAGCGCCGTCAAGCACAGTTGTTCCAAAAGATGATAGCGCCGTCAAGCACAGTTGTTCCAAAAGATGATAGCGCCGTCAAGCAGAGTTGTTCCAAAAGATGATAGCGCCGTCAAGCAGAGTTGTTCCAAAAGATGATAGCGCCGTCAAGCAGAGTTGTTCCAAAAGATGATAGCGCCGTCAAGCAGAGTTGTTCCAAAAGATGATAGCGCCGTCAAGCAGAGTTGTTCCAAAAGATGATAGCGCCGTCAAGCAGAGTTGTTCCAAAAGATGATAGCGCCGTCAAGCAGAGTTGTTCCAAAAGATGATAGCGCCGTCAAGCAGAGTTGTTCCAAAAGATGATAGCGCCGTCAAGCAGAGTTGTTCCAAAAGATGATAGCGCCGTCAAGCAGAGTTGTTCCAAAAGATGATAGCGCCGTCAAGCAGAGTTGTTCCAAAAGATGATAGCGCCGTCAAGCAGAGTTGTTCCAAAAGATAATAGCGCCGTCAAGCAGAGTTGTTCCAAAAGATGATAGCGCCGTCAAGCAGAGTTGTTCCAAAAGATGATAGCGCCGTCAAGCAGAGTTGTTCCAAAAGATGATAGCGCCGTCAAGCAGAGTTGTTCCAAAAGATGATAGCGCCGTCAAGCAGAGTTGTTCCAAAAGATGATAGCGCCGTCAAGCACAGTTGTTCCAAAAGATGATAGCGCCGTCAAGCACAGTTATTCAGATTTTTTTTCATTTTTTTCCCTGTTGATTTGTTCATCATAAGCTGAAAAAATTGGGGGAAAATGTCAGAGGATATTAGTATTAGAAAGAATATTTCAACTTTAAGTTATGCCTAGGTTTATGTTGAAGTAGTGCAGTACTATAAATTGAAATGATAACAAAGTTCTAGTTTAGAATGTCTACAGACTAATACCTATTGAAGTTATTTCAGATACATAGGTGCCAAAAATGTTCCGTTAATTCGCCATGTTTCATTTTCTTTGACCTCACCACTTCTTTCCGATGCGCAGATCATGTTAGTGTTTACCAAAGGGAGACAACTAGGATATATTCCCTCACCCCCCCCCCCCCACCGATTGTATTACGACATGCTGGTTTACGAATCCAGTAGAAATAAATCTTACCTAGTATTAATTCTTGAGCTTTTACTAGCAGGGCTGAAAAAAAAAATAGAACAACTTAAAAATTTATCATTGTTATATAAAAAAAATGATACATAGTCGTGGGGCTGTTTCTGTGTTTAGGCCACAAGTTTTGCTCGTCAGCATGTACACAGCGCCATTGCTGATAACAAGCAAAGTTATTGTCAACTCCACAAGTGGTTGTAAGGCAGAAGTAACCATGAATAGAGAAAGGCTGGAGGTGGACAGTTTCGGATACTTCGGCTCAACGCTTTCTAAGGATGGCTTTTGCGTGTCTGAGAATCAAACTAGATTCGCAACAGCTATGACTGCCATGACCAAACCTCGACAGTACCTGGGAAAAGAAGTTCATTAGACTTAGCACTAAGTACACGGTGTACAAATCATAGGTTTTATCCATCCTGCTCTACGGGTGCAAATCTTGGGTACTACATGCTGAGGCAAAGAAGTATGTTGAAACAAAAAAAAAAAGGATACATGTATTATCAGGACCGGATTTACAATTTTAGGAGCCCTAGGTTAACAAAAATTCGAGGTCCCAATTCCATTTTTCAAATTTTTAAATATTTTTTTGTTAGAACAACATTTTGGCCCCCCACCCAGGCCACGGCCTTGTAGGTATATCTGCAAATCAGGCGCCGGGCATTATAGAGACCAAGTCCTCAAAATTCTACTTCACCAAATCTCATACATGGAACACAAGACCAACACCTATGTCGGGAAGTAATTGGGCCCTAATGGAGCTTCAGTAAACACTCCTGGCTACGATGAAAAAGATGATCGTGTGCACTGGACTCTAAGGCCATTGCACTATCGGCGAGGGCTGTATGGAAGTAAAGCATTATGAAAAAGAAAAACTAAGATCTAAAAAATTTCATCTCACCCTAACAGACATTTCACACAGTTAAAAAGTGAAAGATGGCGTGGTTCGGGTAAGTTACTAGCTACAGTACCCTGGGGGGAAATAGTATGATGCAGGGTACCGTTGAGTGCGGAAGATAGGCCGACATAGAAGGAACATACAAGAATGGACTGACCATAATAATGTCATTAAAATTCACGCGTTTAAGGTTAAAAATAATACTAAATAGTTTAAGTTTTTTTTTTATTTACCTTCGTTTTTGCTTATTGTTGGCAATGTTAGGATGTTTGTCAGGTGAGCCCTTTCCATGGCCCGTCTTTCATCTTTTTCTTTTTCAACACTGGCCATCATGGCATCCATATCCTTGGCGTGATAATATATCGAACGGTTTTGGGATACAACTGTGCTTTCCAGTTGACCTATGCGGATTGACTGGTTGTTGACCAAGGTTTTAACATCATCCAGCACTTCGCTCTGACTTAATTGCTTGCCATTGTTGACCAGTGATCTCATTTCATCAATTGTTTCATATACCTAAGAAATGAACACATAATTTTATTATCTCAAATGGACAAAAAGGGTATATCGTAGGTAGGAGACGTATAAAAAGGAAATGGTGATAGCGGCAGAGATGAAGATGCAGAGATAGGGGGGAGGGGAGGGGAGGGTAAACAGATAAAAATACTGAGAGTATAAAAGAGGGAGAAAACTCTGAAGTTGCTGAGAGATATTAAAAGTTATTAGGTCTAATTTAATTGTTTAATGAATTTTAATTTATCATTTTTTTTAAAAAAAGCTGAAAATGTGTGTAAAAAAACTTGGTAGGAATAAATGTATGCTGTACAGATAAATTTAATTCACTTTCTCGAATTTGTTAATATGATAACACCTAAGCCATTATTAGACACACAAGATTCATTCAACGCTTTCTTTGTTAGAATGTTGGAATGTTTTCCTCGGCGTAGATGTAATCAATTATAAAAAATATAATATACAATTAGAAATTTAATAAATACTTACTTTTTCCAGGTGAGTTTTTTTCCTTTCCATATTGAAACGGCTAACTATATAATGAATGAACCGATCCAACAAGATGAAACAAGAAAAAATGTTCAATCCAAATAAAGTAAACCAAAGGTTCTCCAATTCCTCCAAAGAAAGAGAATTATCCGAAAAACAAAACAAAATACCAGCAACCAAACAGCCAAAAAACTTACAACTAACCAACTGGAAATTATCCACCAAATATATAGCGGGGTAAAGTGTCCATATAGCACACATTAGCGCAGTAACTTGAACACACCTAAATTAGTTTTTCACGTGAAAATCCTACGGCCAATGGTCATCGAGCTGTGTCTAGATCTTTCTCATTTCTAAAATTAGATCATGTTTGTTTATAACAATAAAAAAAAAATTAAAGAAAAAAAAAAACCCCGGACAAATCAAGTTTTACACCGTAAACGGTCAGCTCGCAATGGCTCGCATTGACAGGTCAGATATTATTAGGTCAAAGAAATGAACCCGTTGACCCTGAGAGAACGTCTCCCGTTACAACCAAACAACCACCGCCACCACCTTCCCGCTAATCAGCTTTACCGGCACTTATTGTTTTATTGAGAGTGTTTTTTTTTTTCTATTCTGATCGTCATGGTTGAAAGTGGAAATGTGTGAACACTCCCCCACCCCTCCACCCCACATTATCTCCCCCTCTCCTGCCCCCCTCCCCCTACCATAAATCGGAAGTCTCAAAAGCCGTGAACTTACTTGACCTATCAGTGCTATCACCTCTTCATATTTTAACGTAATTAATAATAACTGTTTAGGCAATACTCTGAAATATTGATTTCTACTAATAATTAAACATTTTATATAGTAAAATATAATAGGTAAATAAACCTTCAATATAACACCTGTGGGGAAAAGAAGCCATCTCTTTGCAAACCGGATATTAGCAATGTACAGATAGTTTCAATAAGAAGGTCCGTTATTATGGATAGAAAAACTCGGTTATCCCATACAGTCATATAGCCCCTACTGCCGATGACAAAACATATCCTAATATCCATACTGCCATACTACACAGTCATATAGCCACTAGTACCAATAATTCCACACAGCCATATAGCCACAAGTACCAATAATTCCAAACAGCCATATAGCCACTAGTACCAATAATTCCACACAGCCATATAGCCACCAGTACCAATAATTCCACACAGCCATGACACAACACATCCTTATATCCATACTACCATACTACACAGTCATATAGCCACCAGTACCTATAATTCCACACAGCCATATAGCCACCAGTACCAATGATTCCACACAGCCATATAGCCACCAGTATCAATAATTCCACACTGCCATGTAACCACCAGTACCAATAATTCCACACAGCCATATAGCCACCAGTACGAATGATTCCACACAGCCATATAGCCACCAGTACCAATAATTCCAAACAGCCATATAGCCACCAGTACCTATAATTCCAAACAGCCATATAGCCACAAGTACCTATTACCCACACCAGTGGTCCCCAACCTTTTTATCGCCACGGACCGGTCAGCGGTTGATAATGTCACCGCGGCCCACTAGAAAGGGGAAGGGGGGTGGGGTGGGGCGTTGATTATTTCTCGTTCATGGAAAGTCGCACAATAAATAAAAAGGAAAATTTAATTTTTCTTGGGCGGCCCAGTAACATTCGTTTCACGGACCGGTACCTGTCCGCGGCCCGGGGGTTGGGGGGGGGCACTGCCCCGCACAACCAAAGAGCCCCAAACGGGTGGAGACGGATGGTGAGAAAGGAGATAAAGATGGTGAGAGAGAAAGAAATGAGGATGGTCTAAGAGCGTTTGGAAATGGTGTGTGTGTGAGAGAGAGAGAGAGAGAGAGAGAGAGAGAGAGAGAGAGAGAGAGAGAGAGAGAAAGAGAGAGAGAGAAAGAGAGAGAGAGAGAGAGATGGAGATGGTGAGAGTAATGAAGATTGTGTGTGTGTGAGAGAGATGAAGATATTGAGGACAATGGAGATGGTGAAGGAGAGATGATCATGGTGAAAGAGATGGAGATGGTGAGAGGAAAAGATAGAGATTGTGTGTGTGGGTGTGAGAGAGAGAGAGAGAGAGAGAGAGAGAGAAAGTGGGTGTGAGAGAGAGTGTGTGTGTGTGAGAGAGAGTGTGTGTGAGAGATAGAGAGAAAGAGAGAGAGCGTGTGTGAGAGAGAGATTGTGTGTGTGTGAGATAGAGAGAAAGAGAGAGAGCGTGTGTGAGAGAGAGATTGTGTGTGTGTGAGATAGAGAGAGAGAGAGAGAGAGAGAGAGAGAGAGAGAGAGAGTGCGAGATAGATCGAGATATGGATGTTGGTGAGTCTAGAATTGATTGTGATATGCACAATGCACACATTGGTGCGCATTTGCTAGTTTTGCATTTCTCTCTTTGAGAAAACCTGTGATATAGCTGAATGAATAATCCTCATTAATACATGCAGCGTTCCAGTTGATGAAAGAATTCGGCTGACTCGGACACTGGAGATCCGCACGGGGCTGTAGTTTTCATCCAACCCCACCCGTCCTCGCACAGTTTGAACCTCCTCCCCCTCCCCACACACACACCCGCTCCCGTCAAAGTTTGCTTCATCCACCCCCACCCACCCACACCAGTCAAAGTATGACCCAACCCCGCCTCTCCCCCACCCATACATACACGTACCAGCTGAAATGAACATAACTTCATGACAACATGTTTCAACTAGTTACAAACACTGACTATAACATAACTTCATGACAACATGTTTCAACTAGTTACAAACACTGACTATAACATAACCTCATGACAACCTGTTTCAACTAGTCACAAACACTGACTATAACATAACCTCATGACAACCTGTTTCAACTAGTCACAAACACTGACTATAACATAACCTCATAACAACCTGTTTCAACTAGTCACAAACACTGACTATAACATAACCTCATGACAATTTATTTCAACTAGTCACAAACACTGACTATAACATAACCTCATGACAATTTATTTCAACTAGTCACAAACACTGGCTATAACATAACCTCATGACAATTTATTTCAACTAGTTACAAACACTGACTATAACATAACCTCATGACAATTTATTTCAACTAGTCACAAACACTGACTATAACATAACCTCATGACAATTTATTTCAACTAGTCACAAACACTGACTATAACATAACCTCATGACAATTTATTTCATCTAGTTACAAACACTGACTATAACATAACCTCATGACTATACAAACACTGACTATACAAACACTGACTATACAAACACTGACTATACAAACACTGACTATACAAACACTGTCTATAAATTAAAAACACAATTAATCCATCAATCTATATTTCAGAACAAATGAATTAGCAACCCCCCCCCCCCGTGAATGTTGGTCCCCCACGGATAACCCACAAACTCCGACCCCGATCTATCTCTATTGAATACATGGATATCGATACCAGTATTAGTGTAGAGATCAGTTGATGTAGATATAGATAGTACAGTGGATACATGGGTATCGATACCAGCATTAGTGTAGTGATCAGTTGATGTAGATATAGATAGTACAGTGGATACATGGGTATCGATACCAGCATTAGTGTAGTGATCAGTTGATGTAGATATAGATAGTACAGTGTGTGTACATGGGTATCGATACTAGTATTAGTGTAGTGATCAGTTGATGTAGATATAGATAGTACAGTGTGTGTACATGGGTATCGATACCAGTATTAGTGTAGTGATCAGCTGATGTAGATATAGATAGTACAGAGTGTGTGCATGGGCGTCACTAGAAATGTTTCCAGGTGAGGGGGCACAAATACACGTTTTTTTAATTTAACTGACAATGCATACACGTTGAAGGTATAAACATCATCGTAGTTAGATAGACCAGACTTATTAATAATTGTAGAAAAACTCGAAGTCTTTATATAAGTCAATGTTGCTAATTTTTTTTATCTTGTGAGCTACACGGAAATAGTTGTTTCATAAAAACAAGTGAAATTGAATTATATAGTAACATTTGACAGCCTTAAAACAGAAGTGACAACAGCGACTGTCACAACAGCGACCTCATGATAGCGACTGGTTTAAAACAGCGGCTGTCACAACAGCGACCTCAAGATAGCGAATGTATCAAAAGAGCGTCTAATTCATCAGACAACTGGCAACAGCTGAAAAACACAAACACACCTAATTGTGTGTTACACCCAGTTGTGTGTTACACTCAGTTGTGTGTTACACCCAGTAGTGTGTTACACCCAGTAGAGTGTTACACCCAGTAGTGTGTTACACCCAGTTGCGTGTTACACTCAGTTGCGTGTTACACCCAGTAGTGTGTTACACCCAGTAGTGTTTTACACCCAGTAGTGTGTTACACCCAGTTGTGTGTTACACCCAGTTGCGTGTTACACTCAGTTGCGTTTTACACCCAGTAGTGTGTTACACCCAGTTGCGTGTTACACTCAGTTGCGTGTTACACCCAGTAGTGTATTACACCCAGTAGTGTATTACACCCAGTTGTGTTTTACACCCAGTTGTGTTTTACACCCAGTAGTGTATTACACCCAGTTGTGTGTTACACCCAGTTGTGTTTTACACCCAGTAGTGTGTTACACCAAGTTGTGTTTTACACCCAGTTGTGTGTTACAGCCAGCGGCGGGCGCCGAGAGCCAACAATGGCCCCAGGGTCCCTTAATAAACAGTGAGTCGTGAAAAAATTGACATGGTCGGGGCGGCCGGGCCCCCTTACAGATGCGGGCCCCCTGGCAACGACCCCTCTGGCCCCCCTTTCGGCGTGCCCCAAATGCCAATGCTGCCCAAAATACCCTGAAGTGAACTTCAATAAGATTCAATCTTTTATGCCCAAAAATTAGATAAGCTATATATGTAGTAAAATAGCCTGAATGATTGCCAAAATATAAACTTTTAAGTTTTTATTATTATTGATTTATTGAACAAAATGGTTGATGTTTTATAACCGTTATTATTAAAATAGTGTCAAAAATCTCAAATCATGCACGGGAGGGGGGGGGGGCTCAGCCCCCCCCCAGCCCCTCTCTGGCTACGGGCCTGACACACACACACCCTCACTTTTCCCCCTTTAAGGATTCTCTCTGTGACTTCTCCCCGCCATCTTCAAACGGTAAATTTGCATCTTCTGGAATTCTGGAAACCGCTGGGGCAAAAGGCTCACTTTAAGAAGATAAGGGGGGTTGCTTATGATTCCGGTTTACAGGCTTACTTCTTCAGTATGTAGTTGTCATAGTAGTCTATATATAGTTTTAAAAATGTAACTGTGCCAGTAAAACAAGCAAAAAAAAAAAAAGAAAATGATAACACAGCGTGTAAACCGTATTATGTTTATTTGTTATACAATGACTTTAAGACACACCCACTTTCTTAGTATACATTTTTTTCGATAAAATAAAATATAGACTATAGCATAAAAAAAGAATTCGTCTTAGGTTTTCTGATCAATAATATCGCCCAAGAATTAAATAAAAATAGATTCTTCGGTCGACTTCAACCACGGCCTAATATTAATACTTTTAATAATGCTGTAGGGCACTGTAGGCCGCCTACTCTTCCAGCGGGTAGTGCTTCAACACAGTTCACCAGTTTCCATCAGAATTATTCATGTATTGTCCTTACAGTAAAAATGCCACATTTTTATAGTATAATTAATGAAACACTATTAAAAATAAAAAAATCGATATAAAAAATAAATAATTTGTTTAAATGAAGCTATTATTAATATTGTCATCATACTGTTTCTGCATCGACATCTTAAGCCAAGGCAGATCAGAGAAACGCCCAAGACACTTGAATCCAACATGAGTTAGCATGCCAGTAACAACACAGCAAACTAGTACTTTTTGCAACAAATGTTGTATATGTTATTAGGCCGCTTTTGTTTTATATCAAGCTTAGGAAAGTTTTGCAAAGCAAGACAATATTTAGTTGTTAATGTTGAGGTAATGATACGACAAAATAAAGAAATTATTATAAAACTTCAAGATTACATTTTGCGATACTTTTTTTTCACACTAATGATGCGGAAGTGCTTGAAGTTATTAAATATCTAGTTATCTATCGCTGGAAATTTATCCTTAAATTTTGTATATATTTTCAAAATACATGGGATTTACCAAAAAATGATCAGCTTTAAAGGTACTTACATCTTTATAGCTTTTTATCTATTACACTTTTCTAAAGCTATCAATCTGTTCTTCATTATGTTAATAAACATTTTTTGCCGTATACTGTAGTCTGTACTATTACTACTTGTATCAGTCACTGAGTATCACTATAAATAATCATACTGTAGGTTATAATGATACTCACGATAGTGTAGCTATATTATAACTGTAGGCTTTAGTCTATAGTGACTACAGTCTATACTATAGGAGTATAATGCACATAATAAAAAAAATATACATAGTGTGACGACCATATCAGTATTACGAAATCATGCAAGTCATTAATCATTTTAATCAACTGACAAGGGTTCATTAAAAAAGAAAAAAAATCAACTAACTGCCATTTAGATGTGATACTTTGAAATCTAACTTATTATTTGTATATTTCCTGTTTAGACAATCGCCAGTAAGTAAACATAGTTAGAAGACGACAGTGGCACCACTAGAGACATGTCTGGAGATAATAAAGTTACGCTAACAAACGCTCTTGAGAATGTGGACCTGCTGGATGACCTCCCTCTCCCAGATCAGCAGCCGTGCATCGAGGCGCTGTCCCTATCTGTACACTACAGGGCCAACTTTGACACCAATTTTGAAGATAAAAATGCTTTTGTGAAAAGTGTGGCAAAATATAAAGAGCAAGCCACTGTCCAAGCAGACTTGGTATGTTCCTGTGATATTTCTAATAATGCAAATTTACCTGCTGTCACTTATCACATATCTAAATTTTTTAACATTTCCTTTTAGAATCTTTTGCTGGAAGAAGGTGAGGAGTATGCTGTCATGCTGTATACATGGAGATGTTGTTCCAGGGCTATTCCTCAGGTATCAGTATTGCTTAAAGAATGTTACAAAACATAATGTTTTAATTATACAGCATTAAAATTATGATCATGATATCAAATATGATGCAGAGATCTTGATGAAAGGCCATTACAGTGGTACCTCAGGTTGTTTTCTTGATTAGATAGATAAAATTAATTCTTTTAAAAAAATTGCGTTTGTTTGTTTTCTTTATCTTGATTTAGTAAGTGAAGTACAAATATTCTTTGCATTTTATTAGGTAAACTGCTGGATGTCAATTAAAATGGACAAACATCCCTATTATATTGAAACGGATTGCCGTTATTTCATTGATTACAATATTTTGGGCTATGAATGTTTTGGCTTACAAACGGAGTTCTAAACCTGACATACCACTGTAACTTCTTTTTTTTAAAGTCTTTTAGCTTCGAAGTAATGGTTGTTAATTGAATGCCTACATTGAATACAAATTATTTAAACTCAGGTGAAGAGCAATGAACAGGAAAATCGAACAGAAATTTATCAGAAGACTGTCGAAGTCCTTGAGCCGCATGTCAATAAACTTATGCAGTTCATGTTCTTCCAGGTAAGTTACTCTCACTGAAAACTAAACTTTACATATTGACTGAAAAAAATTATAAATACAATTTGAGTATTTTTGTAAAGACACTAAAAATTATATTCTGTTTTTATCAGTTAAAGATTTTTTTAAAAGGTTTTTATAAGAGTATTAAAAAGTAAAGTAAATTCTTTTTAGTTCAGACTGGCCTTTTTGTCGAAAAAGATTCAAATTTTTAAAATGAAATTCTTTTCCCTCTGTCCTAAATGAATTCTCCATTTTTTTTTCTATTTTATTTTCCTAAGTTTCTCGAGAGGTTCTAAAAAAGTTTTAAATTTAAAATGTGATAAATTCTTCTTTTATATCCTCACTGCATTATATGCAATTTAAAAAAAATGGTTTTACACCATAGGTTTCTTCAAGTTTGTTTTTTCAAGTAACTATGCTAAATGTATATCAGTTAGTTGACAGAAACTTATGTTTTAAAAAAATTATTTGCATTTTCAAAATTATATCTTGTCATATCATCTGTGTTTATAAAACTAATATAAATATATAATGTCATTTTAATTATTATTTAAATTGCTTAGTTAAACTAATACTAAACTTAATGATGTCCAGATTTTTAGTTATGTTTAATGATCTTACTGGTTAAAGATGTTTAGCAATACACAGTATTCCTCTGTCACACATATATATACTGAATAGAAAAGAGCCATAGACCTATTTTGTGAAGAAGTCAAGCGGCTGTGCCACAAGGAAAAACGTCAGGATTTTGTTTCGGAGGCTTACATGCTGACACTCGGCAAGCTTATCAACATGTTTGCCGAGCTGGATGAGTTGAAGAACATGAAGGCTAGTGTGCGCAATGACTACTCAGCATACAGGCGGTAATTGTTGGTTTATGGCATGACCTTTCTTTCCGTTAGAATTGCAAAGCTGAAGTGAGATGGAGAAAGTATTCAGATTTTTTGTATTTTTCTGCATCAAATAATTCATGATGTTGTTAAATGAGATACATGTCTAAGCTGGATATCATCCATTTTCCCACTTCATCTTTGTCATTCATGTTTAATTGTGTTTGTATTCAGCCTGAGGCTCAAGGTTCAGCCTGTGTTAGGTTTTTCACCCAATTTTTCTTGCAGGGGAGAGCTATTCATCGTTTCTGCGCAGAAGTTGGGCGCCTGTGCCACAAGGGGGCTAGAAATGACTTTGTTTCTGAAGCCTATCTTCTGACATTAGGCAAATTGCTTAACATGTTCGCTGTGTTGAATGAATTAACCAACATGAAAGCCAGTGTAAACAATGATTACTCTGTATATAAACGGTAAAAAAAAATATTTTCGAAGGGAGTTGTATCATCTGCAGGAGCTTCTCTTCACATCAGTGCTTGCACATATTCATACATTTAGCAAAACTTATTGTGTATTCCTTTTATATGGTGCTTCACTGGCAGTAATTGGTTTGCTTTTGAAGATTTTTTTTTTTGTTCATGTTGGCAGCTAAACTAGTTGTTCTAGCTCTAGTGTAATACTTCATAAATACAAACGAATTAAAAAATAAAAAAACGAAACAAAACAAAAAAAAAGAAAAGTTTAGCCAGCCAACTTTTTATTCAAACAAAATAAAACTTTGACTAATTTCTCTGAAATAACATTTTATTACTCTTGTCTTTGTAAACTACTACCTCGCTTAAAGGTATTTTTATTGTTGATTTAGTATTATCATAAGGAATATAACACTATTCTGTGCACAGATATGTAATGCTCAGTGCTTTCAGTTGGCAAACATGATTAGGGTCTGTCGTCTCTCCTTCTTAGCCAGTCGCTAGATCCTCTTTGTGATCAGACTTGTACACTTCACTTTCTTACACTTGGTGAAAATACGTCAGTCAATGACCTAAGAGTAGTTATGGCCAGTTCAGACTAACAGTTCTATTAATATTTCCTACATCATACTTTGTGGGTGCTGTGCCTTATAGCATTGGGAGGATTAAAAAAAACAATATTCACATCAATTTTGCGGGGAAGATTTATTTGTTTCATAAACATTGTCCATTTTTCTACACGCGATGTGATTTTTCCGGTAAAAATAATTTCCGTTTTTTAAAATGCCGCCCCATTTTTATAAAGCACGGCGCCCCATATTTTTTTTTTTTCTGTTATTTTTGTTCTTGACCAGTGGTTTTTAAACTTCTTAAGGGTATTTTCGTTGCAACCTCCTTTAAATTGCTCAGAGATTTAACATTTATAAAAAAAAAAAACAACAACAAAGTAAACAAGATTTGATGACGATCACAAATCAACTAAAGTTTCAATTGAAGAAGGGCCTCCTATGTGGGCCCCCCCCCCCCCCCCCCATGATACTTCTCTACGGACCCAAGTTTGAAAAAAACCACTGGCTTTGACTGGCAAGGGGAAAACTTGACACTAAATGCTTTAATCTTGTTCTAATATATACATTTTTTCAGATATATTTTTTTTACTACTCAATTGGTTTTTTTTTTTTTGAGGATTTTAATATCTTTGTAGGTTTTTGAGAAATAGTGTATTCAAATGCTTTTCTAATACGGTTTATAATTATTAAAAAAAAAGCTTAAAAAATGAAATAAATGTTTATAGCTTTCTGGCTCTAAGACTTCACTAACCCAATTTATAAAAGGTTTTTTTGGCACTCATAAACTCTATTAGCTATATTTCATTCTTAGATCTGTGTTCTAAAGATGAGTGCTCTTAATAAAAAAACGAAGATCTGTGTTCACAATATAAATGTTTGTTTCGTTTCCCCCACAGTTCTTGTTTTTAAAATTATTGCAGATAGTTATCCACTTAAAAAAAATATTTTATAAAATTTCTTTTATCATCAACTTGTTGTTATAATATTCAATATAAAACGAACATTTTTTTTTCTGAAGGATTGAAAATAATGCTTAACTTTAACTTTGTTACCTTTAAACCTCTTCTTGAACATAAGTTTATCATTCTATAGATATTGCCTGTTTGTAGTTGTAATATTATATCTTCACTGACAGCACTTATTTATATAGTTTACATTTTTTTTTGTAATATCAGTATTTACTGTAAATGCTAAATTTGACATTTTTTTTGTAATATCAGTATTTACTGTAAATGCTATATTTGATATTTTTTTAAAAAATAGCATTAATTTATGAAATTTATTTTATTGCATGGCTTTGTAAGAATTCAACTATAACTTTATCTTTAGAGTTAAAAAAACCTAATAAACATTGTCTATTATACTTGATTGAATTCATGTATTTATAAAAGGTTGTCGTAAAGATAACCTGTGTTTTTTTTTTTTTAATGTTTTAGTGCTGCCCAGTTTTTGAAAGTTATGGCAGATCAGCAAGCGATGCAAGACTCGCAGAATCTTTCCATGAATTTGGCCACTCAGAACAAAATTAGAGATACTTTAAAATCTCGCTTGGCAGAAATACAGGTAATGGCTTTGTGCATGAATGGTTTTTGCACTTAAATGGTTTGGACATAATGGCTTAGCCTTAAATAAACTTATCAAACCGTACTCTCATACTTAAAATTAGTTTCAAAATATTAATGGTTTTTTCCATTATGCTGTAGAGACTATATAGCTTGTTTCACTTCAGACATCACATGCTAGTTATCAGCCAGCTTTACAAAAAGGATTGAAATGACTTCAGTGTGTGCCATCTGGTTAAAGTTAATGTAAATTTGAGTTTGATGATTTTTTTGTTTTTCCTCTGAAAAAACATCGCTACCGACCCAATCCATCTTAACGTATTGACAGATTCTAAATCAGAGTGATATGTTCTTATTATTTCGTGATGTACAATGTTTCAGGGCTATGATGAGCTTCTAGCAGACGTGGTCAACATTTGTCTTATGATGTACGAGAAAGACATGTACCTGGAACCAACGGAAAAGCACATGCTAGTCAAGGTCATTTTTTATTTTAAATTTTTTTTTTTTTTCAAGTAGCAATATGACCACCATTTTTTAATATTCATATTGACCATCAGTATATGTAATGTTATTTGTTAATTGTTTTATATTGACCATAAATATATGTAATGTAATTTGTTAATTGTTTTATATTGACCATCAATATATGTAAATGTAATTTGTTAATTGTTTTATATTGACCATCGATATATGTAAATGTAATTTGTTAATTGTTTTATATTGACCATCGATATATGTAAATGTAATTTGTTAATTGTTTTAAATAATTGAAAAATTTTTTTTTACCAACAAAACCCAAGTATACTAAACGAGAAAAATCTGAAATTTTTCTTTGTCTAGGTTATGGCTTTTGGTTTGTTCCTTATGGATTTAGAGAAAGGACCGAACATTTACCGCATGAATGACAGAAAGAGAATTAACATAGCCAGGATTGATAGGATTTTGAAGGTATAATGTATTGTGAAGTTAATCTTTTTCAAAGACTATATTTCTAGCTGCACTAGTCAAAACATACTGGTCTTTTTATTGATTTATGATTTTTTTGTACATAAGCAATTGGAAATGGTGCCATTGTACGGCGACATGATGATAGCCCCCTACAACTACATAAAAAATGGACCAAATTTTGACTCTTCAAAGTGGCCGGCGTGTGAGTCCAGTCATCTCAGCCCGCAGTCAAATCTGTTGGGGAGCCTAGAAATGATACGAGAGAGACACATGCAGTACATCAGTCATTTGGCAAGACATAATAATGAGGTTTGTATCTCGGTTTGTGTTCCATGGCGTGTTCCATGGCGAGAGTTATTTTGAGCTTCTACATTCTTATTTTGTATTTGGATGAGTCGTGAATATTTTTGAGTTTTTGTTTTTGCTTTTACGTGTAACGTGAAGATTGCCCCATTCATCTCTAAATTCTGTACAATATTTTTTTCTTCATAAAAAACGTTTTTAAAATGAAATAGATGTTAATGTACTTTAGTCAGAACATTATTTGTAGTTTCAAATTTGTAGCATGAATGCACAAAACTTTTGCGTGGGTCTCATTTTGATAACGGCTGAATCTGAAAAAACATGTTAAAAGTTAAGACTGGAAACAAATTTTTACATCAAATTTTTTTTTTTTTTTTTTAGTTTTATCAATTTAATTTTAAAAAAATTGTTTGACATTTTTTTTTTTGGATCATAGGCAACCACAACAATGAGGGAATCCCCACGAAGTGATGGTGAAAATAAAGAACTGACAGAGTTGGCCCTGAAAGGATTGACACTGCTGTCTAAATGGACGCAGCAGGTCATGGAATTGGTGTGTTCAAGTATACAGTTGGATGACTTTTGCTACCCATAACTTGTCTTTTTTATGCCATCAATAACTTGTCTATTTTATGCCATCAATAACTTGTCTATTTTATGCCATCTATAACTTGTCTATTTTATGCCATCTATAACTTTTCTATTTTATGCCATCAATAACTTGTCTATTTTATGCCATCTATAACTTTTCTATTTTATGCCATCAAAAACTTTTCTATTTTATGCCATCTATAACTTGTCTATTTTATGCCATCTATAACTTGTCTATTTTATGCCATCTATAACTTGTCTATTTGATGCCATCTATAACTTGTCATATGTTTGAGAATTCTCGACTTCTTGGCTAATAATAACTCCAGCCTAGACAAAAGAAATATTGTTACTCATTTCAGTATTCTTGGAAATTAATGAACCCAACAGACCCTCATTCAAGTAAAGATTGTCCAGAAACTGCAGAAGAGTATGAGAGGGTACGTTGTTTATGAATTTTTGATTAGTGATATCTCTTTATTCTCTCATTCATGTATCAATATTTATTGTCACGATGTGTGCAAAGTAACATGATCACTTTTTTTTTTTTTTAATCTATTCTGTTTTTTTTATTTTAAAAATCTTTTACAATGCTCCATTCTTTTGCTTGTTCACATGTGAAATATGAGGTCTTTTTTGTATTGTATCTTCATACGGGATAGGAAATTATTTCTTCACAGGCGACACGCTACAATTATAGCCGGGATGAAAAGTTCGCCCTCATCGAAGTCATTGCCATGATCAAAGGTCTGCAGCTATTGATGGCTCGTATGGAAACAATTTTTATGGATGCCATCAGACGGCATATTTATGCCGAGCTTCAAGATTTCATACAGCTTTTCCTGAGGGAGCCCCTTCGCAGAGCCTCAAAGAAGAAGAGTGACATCATTAGAATGTAATTTAAAAAAAAAATTTTTTTTTGTGTTATTTAAGAACAGCATGCTGTTTAACGGACTTGGTATAGCATTTCCTTTAAAATTACCCAAAATTTTCCTTGAAATCAAGAACTACATCAAAACAAATACAAATGTATGAAATTGCAAAATAAATTTAAAAAATTTATATTCACACTTCCCCTTAGAATCATCATGTCTGTGAGAGATACCTGCGTGGATTGGCTGAGAGGCACAGAACCTACAGATGACCCGGCACTTCAAGGAAAGAAAGACCCACCTGAGGGTTTCCCCATCAAAGTGCCGCGGAGAAATGTGGGGCCATCTTCCACACAGGTAGAAACAAATGTGTCGATCTCAGCGGTTTTAATCTTCTTTTTGTTAATTATGATCATTAGTTTACATTGATGTCATTATTGTGTGGGGGGGAATACTTCTGTTTATTTCCTCAGTATTCTGTGTCATATGACCTCAGTTTTGCGTGCCTAATTTTTTCCATTTGTTGTGTGTGAATGTACTGGTGACTCTACAAACAACACAATAGTGCAGCTTTAAGATCGACTCTGAAATGATGTTTTTTTTTTTTTTATTATGACGACAAAGTATGTTACACAACAATATGCAACATGTGATAATCAATAACAACATTCATGTAATATATTCAGCACTTAGGGGATTAATATGCAACATGTGATAATCAATAACAACATTCATGTAATATATTCAGCACTTAGGGGATTAATATGCAACATGTGATCGTCAATAACAACATTCATGTAATATATCAGCACGTAGGGGATCAATTAAAAGTCTGAGGTCCTCAACATAAATCTACTTTTGACATCTCAGTTTCAACTGTCCAAACTCAACAAACTCTCTATCTACGACTGAACTCTTACCTCAACTATAGTGGACTTGATCACACCATGCCCAATCACTGTGGCCGTCTTAGTCCCAAATTCGTCACTAACTCCCTCTCCTAATATCTGTACATGGTCGTCAAATGTCTCCCCCAATAATTACACTTTTTTTTTTATTTTCCTTTATAAGAGAGTAACCTACTTCCTGTTAACCTCCCAGGTCTTTGAACCTCGTGTAGCCCTGCACACCATATCTTAAGACTGTGTCCTTGACCTTTTTTAAAATGTTCCATCTGACTTAGAGTTGGTAATGAAATCTTTAATTTGTATGACCCCTGACCTGTTTGAACCCTTTTTTTTTCCACACACATGTGAACCTGTTTTCTAAACCTACATGAAACTATCTTCACAATACATTATGCCTTCAAAATCCTATCATCAACGATTTGTCTTTTATTTGGAACTCAATTCTCTACGAACAGCATTGTGTGAAACAGATGGGGCTTTGCTATGAATGTAACTATCTGAAATATCTGCGTTTCTTTTTATCCCCAACAGCTATACATGGTGAGGACTATGCTGGAGTCGCTGATCGATGAACGCAGCGGAGGAAAGAAAAGCATGAGAAAAGAAATGGATGAGCAACATGTATTGGCCATTGAAGATTTTCACAGAAAGTCATTTTTTTGGAATTATTTGCTCAACTTTAATGGTAAGCTTTTTTTAATAGATAATAAAAGTTATATTCCAAAAAAATATGACCTTCTTCACACGCCTTTCACGTTAGCATAGGTGTTCATTTTTTGAGAAAACTCTTATAATTGATCTGTCTTGTCCCTCAAAACTCTTGTAAATTGATCTGTCTTGTCCCTCAAAACATTTAGAAATTGATCTAACTGTCTTGTCCCTCTTTAAATATGTGTTTTGGGTCACTCGTACATTATTTGGATCATTTCTTGTCTATCTCCACTTGAGACTGGTTATTTTATAAAAATATTTAGTTTAATTTTTTTTTTTTTTTGTTGAACATTTATTTATGACATCATTTGACATATTCAAAGGTCGGCTCTTACTGCTAGATGGCTGTGAAAAACTGACATTGTTTCTTTCAATACTTAGATTTGTGTATCATTCATTTTTGTTTGCTTCTCTTTTTATTTAGCTTCACTTTTTAACTGTTGTGACCTGTCACAGTTGTGGTACAGGGAGTTTTTCCTTGAATTGACCATGGGGAAACGTATCCAGGTGAGACCAGAGCTGAGAACTTCTCAGATTTCTTGAGTTGCTTTTGACTTTATGAAATCAAATATTTAAAAAAGAAAAAGATTGTGACTTTAGGAGATCCATTTTCACCTGAAAAATTTTAGTCATTTTTTTCATATTATAGAATTGTAATATTGACGATTTCAAAATTTATACTAGCGCTGTAATTGTTGGTTTTTTAAAAGCACTGAAGTTTATTGTTCAATAATTCTATTTGCTTGATTTCAAAAAATGTAGTTCCCCATTGAGATGTCCATGCCATGGATACTCACAGACCATATTCTGGAGACAAAAGAACCTTCCATGATGGAGTAAGTTCGGCTCATTGTATACACTCACTAAGTACCTGTACCGATGACATTGATAACACATGTATTTGTAGGGATTCAACAACTTGTTTTCTTGTTTGGTGTGTCTCAAATAGCCTCTTACCTTCACAACATATAGGGCGCTGTTTATATGAAAAATTTAATGAGGGAAAAAAAGTATTGAATGGGCTTTCGGCTATTATATGTATATAATTCACTTTAATAAATATTCTTTAAATGTTTTGTTTTAGTAGTTCATGTATTAGTAGTTGACACTAACAATGTTGTTAAAATGTTTCTTTCTCAAACACATTTTATAAATCCATCAAAATTCAACAATGTGTATGTCCATTGTCCAATATTAGCTGATAAAATCATAGTAGTCAACAATTCTGATTACAAGTAGTCATGTATTTTCAATAGTCGTACAATATTTGTCACATTTTCTTGGTCACATATTTTAATAATTTCAATCTGCTAAACAGTTGTGCTTGTTTTCTTAATAATTTTCAACATAAAGTTAAATTAGCTGAAAGGACCAGATGTTCATGATTTTCTAGACAGTGAAGTTTTTGAAAAATTTCATTTTACTGAAAATAATTACATTTTGATCTGCAACTGCACCACATTTGTTAGCATCACATCTAATTCAGACACATTTGTTAGCATCACAGTTAATTCAGACACATTTGTTAGCATCACAGCTAATTCAGACACATTTGTTAGCATCACAGCTAATTCAGACACATTTGTTAGCATCACAGCTAATTCAGACACATTTGTTAGCGTCACAGTTAATTGAGACACATTTGTTAGCATCACAGTTAATTCAGCCACAATCTCCCCCCTCCCTCCCCAAACAATAAGACCTAAACAGAAAATAAGCCCTAGCTTGATTTTTGAAAATTATTGCAAAGTTACCCTTCCTGTCATCACCCGTTGTTTTACTTTGCATTGGTTTGAATAGTCGTCTTTGTGCTTCAGTTTGTACATGCAGCTCTAGAACATCAAAAAAAACACTATTGTAAAATTAAAAAAAACATATATATAAAACCAAGTTTTATTTACGAGGAAAATACAGCACCGTGAGCTTTTTTTTTAGCTCCTATTGGGGATACTAGTTTGGACAGTTACTGGTTATGAAATGAATACTTTGTAATGTACACTGGATATTGAGTCAATTATATCTGTGTAAACAAAACTCATGTAATATTTCCAGGTATATTTTGTACCCCCTTGATCTGTATAATGATAGTGCTCAGTATGCTCTGATGAGATTCAGAAAACAGTTTCTCTACGACGAGGTGGAGGCAGAGGTCAGTTTTATTAATTTATTTTACATTATTATTTATCAAACGGACAGTTTATTGGTATTTTATTTATGTTTGTGTTCATTTAATTACATAAGAGTTATTTCATATCCTTTCACCTCTCTTTCTATGTCACTCTCTTTCTAACCCTTTGTTTGATCTACAGTACGTGCATGTGTTTAGGTTCAGAATAATCTGCTCAAGTTTTCAGAGCCAAAGCTTCCTGCATGTTATTAAATGTGAATTGATTTTATCAATTTTTTTGACATTAGTTAATATATATTGTTTAGTTTGCGTCAATATCTTCTATATTTTATTTCAGGTAAACCTTTGTTTTGATCAGTTCGTCTACAAACTCAGCGATCAAATATTTGCCTACTACAAACACTTGTCTGGATGGTAATGAGCTTTATTTATTTTATTTTTTTTTTTCGTTTTTCTAAAACTTTAGCTGTTAGTTTATGTTAATTCCTTTTTGCCTCATTAAGTGTAATCAAGCTTATGACCTGTAATTAGCCTAGTGCTGACTTGAGATCAATTTTGTAAACAAGTTAGATGATAATGTTGCCCCTAGCAGGTGGTTATTGCTTAAGCCTGTTGCCATAAGTTTCACTACGAGTTTCAAAATATACACACTCTCAAGTTTGTGTACAAAATACTTTTCACCTTTTTTGTTTCTTCTCTGAAGCATTATGTTGGATAAGAGATTTCGAGCAGAGTGTCTGAGCAGTGGCGAGAAAATCAGCTACCCTGTAGCTAACAGATATCAGACGCTGCTTAAACAGAGACATGTCCAGGTGAGTTCACTACTAGTACTTTAAAAAAAAAAAAAAGCTTGCCACTGACATCTTACGTAATAGTTTAATTATCTTGAAAAATATCTCAATTTTATTTAGTTTTGGTCTAAGGTTGCATATTGTGGTTTAAGCAAAGGGTGTAAAAAGTAATTAGCCCTTCTTTTCATAATAAAGAAAAACTCTTAATCGTATTTCAACTCCTAATTTCATTTTAAAATCTGTTAATTGAATCAGAATTATGGTAAAAATGGAGGTAAAGTTCCTGCTGATATTAAACTGATGGTAAATGTCAATTGAAGTATAAGTCTTTTCTTACATATTTTTTTGAGCATAATTTTGTATTGTTCCAGTTTACATGACACATGCTAGTTTTCTTTTAAGTGCTCTAGCACTGGGTAGTATTTTTTTTTATTTTCAAAGTTTGGATTCTTTTCTTGATACATATATATCATCACTGTCAACTTACTGTCATGTTGTTTAATAACTAAATTTGCTTAAAAAATGGTTGTGTATTATCTTTTATGACTGATAACTGTAATCAAAGCTATTTTTAGTTTCTCTGGCGATGTGCTCATTAATGTATTGTAATTATTTCCAAACTTTTTATTTTTGTCAGCTACTTGGGCGCTCCATAGATTTGAACAAACTCATCAGTCAGCTGGTGAATGCTGCCCTACAGAAAGCCTTGGATGTGGCCATATCTCGATTTGAAAGTGGTGACATCACTGGCATCATAGTAAGTAATTAGAGATACTTGCACAGGTGAGAGTTGCACAGGTGGAACAGGCTCATTTGTCCAGCCTGCATGATCATGAAATGTCTTCAAAGTTTCCAGCCATTATAATCTCCATGAATAAAAAATAAATTTGTAAGTCCACATCAAGTAATTAACTCAGCATTTTGTTTTTGCTGAATATTTATTATTGGCGTCCGAAATGAAACACGTTGAGCAAGCGGCCATGTTCTATTTATCCTCTAGTGGCTCTTGATTAAAAATAATAAAAATCAATAATAAAGCATTGCCTCGTAGGCCTTTTCAAAATTCTGTGAAGACCCTGTCAGGATGAAATGTTTTTCTCTCAGATCATGAAAAACTCCTGATGGTATGATTTTTTATTTCACCCTTCTTTCATCCCCCACCATTTCTGATAGTGCAATGGGCATGGAGGCACTGTGGGGGGAAAGATGTAGGAAACTTTCACCATCTCCCCCCCCCCCCATCCCATGGTTGTCACCAGAGATCAAATACAAGATCCTCAGATCTACAGAGTAGATCAGTTTATCGCACAACCATCCATCCCGTCATATATCAAACCATTTTGCATTTTAATAAGAAACGTCACAAGCTTTTATTATTTTTTTATATATTGAGATAAAAAAAATGACTGTAACAAATTTATGTTTGTCTTAAAGAGTTGCTGAATGACGTTTTTCATGATGACCATTTTCAAAACAACTATTCAAGATATCACAAAATTCAGTCTATATCTCACTGTGGCACATACCTAATTGAAATAAATCATGCATATAAGGCTACAGATGTTGGAAACTAAATGAAGGTCCACATGTTTTAAAAAAAAGTAAAGTAGAGTTCCCTAGATCCTGACATCTGGGCTGATGAAGTGTGGAATTCATCTGCGTCTCAGTAGCCACAGCAAATAAAAGGGATATAGTGTGGTTAGCACAACCCCCCGGGCCGCCTTTAACTTCCCCCGACTTAAATCAGGTGCCCATTCAAAGCTTGGGTGGACTTGTGGGACTTTGACCAACTTTCTCCAGGACGTGGAAAGTTCATCCTTGGTTTTCACACGGGATCGAACCCAGGACTCGCAGGTTGACAGTCGAGTGCCCTACACTGCTTGTCAAACAAATTTTCTAATGATGTGTACATATTTATATGTATGTACTTGAATTGATATATGGGTTTTTTTTTAAACCCAGTCCTAGTGAGCTAATTGTTATTTTACTTTTTCTCCCCCCTCCCCCCTCCATCCCCCCTCCTCCACAAAGGAGCTTGAAGGTTTAATAGAAGTCAACAGACTGGCACACAAACTGATGAGTGAGTACCTACTTCTGAATGATTTTGACGCCATGCTGAAAGAGGCCAATCATAATGTCAGCGCACCCTATGGGAGAATAACTCTTCATGTTTTCTGGGAATTAAATATAGATCTGCTGCCGAACTACTGTTATAATGCTGCCACCAACAGGTTTGTGTTTGTTTGTGTGAGTGTTGGTGTGTGTCTGGACACACATTTCGTCTAAAAGCTAAAGCTTAAATAGTAATATTGCACCAATATAAGTATTAAACAAAAATAAGCATCTGATTTGAAAAGAAATAATTGATAAATGTGTTATTGATTATGATCATTTTATATTTCCTTTGTTTGGATTTTTTTTGACTTGTTGACTGTTTTGTTTCATTATTTTTTATTTATCCCAAACTTTATTTTTAGATTTGTCAAGACGAGGCTTCCATTTGAGAAAGAAACAAAACGTGAAAAGCCACCAAATCCTTCAGTTCATTACGTCTGGGGTACCAAGGTAACTCTTTTCTGCAAGAAGCCAAATATTTTCGTCTTATATAACTTTTCGTATCATTAAAAAAATATTTTATTTCAACTGCCTTAAAATGTCTTCTTGATTTTTTTATTTGTTGGTAATATTTGTGGAATTTATGTTACTCACTGAATTGTTTCCCCTTGAAAACGTTCCATTCTCATTTAATTCATTTACCAGATTTGATTTCTTTGTTGCATAATGATGTAGTAAAAATAATAAAGATGTGAAGTATTGAAATTTGATGGTTTCAGCGACTGAACCACTCCTTCAGCACCATTTACAGTTTGTATTCTGGATTCATTGGAGCTCCACACTTCAGGGCCATCTGTCGACTCTTGGGGTACCAAGGGATAGCCGTTGTCATTGAGGAACTTTTGAAAACGGTGGAGAATTTCGTAAGTCTTATTTTCTTCCTTAACTGTCATTTGTATGTCTTCAGGCTAACAAAGCTGGTAAAAATCAAAGGGCGAATCTGAAATAAAGACTTATTGCATATTTTTTTTACACCCATCCTAAAATGTAATTAATTCTTGATGTCTGAGAGAGCACATTTTTTTTTTAATATTTTAACAGCGTAAACATTAAAAATGGAGAAAATATAAAAAAAAAAAAAGTCTGGGAAATTCAAATGCAATACTCAGCCCTTTCAATTCATGAAAAATTTCAGTATTGTGTTTTTTGTGGAATATTTAAAACAACGTCAGCAGTTTCCTCTAGATGATCGCACATTGTATTAGCTCAACTTGAACTTCTCAGAATAAACATTTCTGTTGGCAGCCATGGACTCTCAACATGCACTATGTCTAATAACATTTTCCTTTTTTCTTTATCTCTCTCAGCTTACTGGCACAACATTAGAGTATGTGACGACTTTGATGAAAGTCATGCCTGAGCAATGTAAACTACTGCGCTTTGACTATGGCTCACCTGGTTGGTTATAAAAAAAAAAACATTTTTTTTTCTTTTCATGATTCTACATTTCCTGCCATGTTATTAGCTAACTTTGACCATTATTATTTGGCATTATTAACTTAAGGTGGTTAAATGTCCGCAGGTGTCATGGGCTACTACCAGGCTCAGCTGAGTGATTTGATTCAGTATCCTGATCTTAGAACTGAAGTGTTCCAGAGTTTTAGGGAGATTGGCAATGCTGTTCTATTCTGTCTTTTAGTGGAGCAGGCTTTGGTGAGTGAATCGGCATATGGTTAATTTATGGATAACCTGTTGACCTGAAAATGTATAAAAAATTAATTTGAATTGTGTGCAGTGCTGTTAAAAATCCCATACTGTTAAAAATTTTCAGACTTCAGTATTTAAAAAATAGATAAAGAAATTATATGACAGCATTATTTGGAAGGGGAGTGTGGTAGAGCGCTCAACTGCTGACTGAAAGGTCTTGAGTTTAAGCCCCGATGAGTGCAGGGCCGTTTCTTGAATTCGATTGATGTCCCAAAGTCCACCCAGCTTACAAATGGGTACCTGATATTTATTTGGTAGGGGAAAATTAAAGTGACTGGATGTTGTACTAGCCACACAACCCCATAGTAAAACAGTGGCCAGCCACAGATACAGATGAACTCTACTTCATCTGAACCTGATAATCTGTATAGACTTTGTAATGGATCTTTTATTTGGACTTTTAAAAAAAGGAATAATTTTTGTGGATGTGAATTTGATTTTAGAACTAATGTGCTTGGTTGTAATGCAGCTAATTATATTCATCACCAACACAAGCCCTTCTTTTTAAAAAAAAAAGATTTTTCATTTTCTTGCTTTGTAGATTGAACCTGGGTCAGCCTGACATTTTTCACACATTGTGTTGTTTGTTTTGTTTGTTTTTAATGAAAAGAATCTTTGTTTTTGTTTTATTTCAGACACAAGAAGAAGTTTATGACTTGAAACAGGCTGCACCATTTCAGAATATGATCCCAAAACCGTACATTCCTCCGAGAGGTGAGTGAATGGGTGACCTCAATACACTTTTAAATGGTGAATTGAGTAGTCTAAAATAATTTTGTTTTAAAATTTTTGAACGCCAGCTTTTTCTATCAGGCTAACAATGAATTTTCAAATTATATGTAATAGTACATGTACAAGTATATGTACAAGTATATGTACAAGTATATGTATTATATGTATAGTTTTTTTTTTTGTAAATTGGGGAAGAGCTGTTCTTTTTCTTCTTATTTTCTTATTTCATTAAAAAGTTGACTTTATTTTAAAACTGTACAAATGATGAAAGCTGTATTTAAATCTAACACTGTATTTGGAGCAATGTTTTACTCTTTTCCGTTCAAATTTAGATCAAACAAAAAAAAAAATTTCAACTCGTTTGAGGTCATTTTGGTTTAATAGTTAATTTTTTAAAAATGTTTCGTCTTCTGTTTTGTCCTTTTTCAGAGGGTAAAGACCGGGAAGCTGAAACCAAAGCAGTCATGAAACAACTGGAGAAGAAGTATGCTGCTCTGAAAGTTGTTCATGTCATAGAGAAACTGGGGAACAAAAGTGTAAGGCTCATTAAACAATTTTATTGTCTTGCAAATACTAAATGACAATTTTAATCACTTGGATGGTAACATGAACCAACAGTTTCATAATCCAAACAGGCATTTGTACGAATGGACATCCGAACATTAAACCCTGGCTGGTGTTTATAATACCTGGCAATTTGTTTTGTTTTTTTTTTTAGGTAAAGTCCCTTTTTTTTTTCTCTCATCACCCCCCCATACCGGATAGTCCAATGGCCGTAGAGGCACCACAAAGACAATCTGAACAATCCTGTGGTTTTTATTAGAGATCATACCCCCCCCCCCCCACCCCCAATCATTCTTCACTCACACTCAAAGTTTTCATTTACTTAAAAAAATTTTTTTTTTTTTGCAACTAGGCAGCATAAATAGATCAGCAATTAATTGTGTGCTGTCAGGAGAGACTGTAGTCTATGAGTTAGGCTTCAATTTTAAATATTCAGAATTGTCTTCTGAAATAGTACTTTATAAATTATGGTTTAATATTATTATTATTTTCTACGCTTACAATATATGAGCCACAGATGACAGTGTTAAAGAATACATCAAGTGGCGCATAATTTATCATTAAATCAGCCAATTTTAGACTAAAAACTTAAAAAAAAAACAACAAAAAAACCTTTAATTAACTTCTGTACTTTACCCTTTTAAACTTTCCTGCTAATGTAAGAGATGGCATTCGAAAACATATGTATAGTATAGTAGGATTAAATGCAAACCATAACATCTTGATTTTAGTTTTGTCCACTTCAAAATAAGTCATTTGCATCTTTATTCTTGTGAAACATATTTAGTAGACATTAAATTGGTGATGCATTTTTAGATTGACAAAAAAATCCTGGCAACAAGTTCTTGACAAATGTCTCATTATACATTTCATTGTTGTTTTATTATTTATTTTTTTTAAAAAGTAATTGTCAATTTTTTTTTATTAGCAAGCTCATATTGCGAGCGAAGGTGATTTGCTAACCAGAGAGAGGCTGTGCTGTGGGCTGTCCATATTTGAGGTGGTCCTGAAGCGTATTGAAACTTTCCTGGTCAGTCCGCTTTGGCACGGGGATCCTCCAGCCAATGGCGTCATGAATGTCGACAAATGCAATGAGTTTCACCGCTTGTGGTCAGCGATCCAGTTTGTGTACTGCATTCCTATTGGAGAAAATGAATTTACTGTCGAGTGAGTCATTACCCATTTTAAAAAAATCAAGACAACTTTTACACTTCACTGCTGATCGGCCGCTTAACTGTTCTTTCGGTAGCCAGAGCCAGTGATCCATTTAGGCAGGCTGTTGTTACCACTGAACTCTAATATAACTGGAGTCGTGCATCAATAATATGTGCTATTGAGTGCTAATATAAAATTGGAGCGACTCTTTATTGAGTGCTTTTTATGGCATGTCCACAAATTTTTGCATCAACTTCCAGCATTAGACAAATTAATATAGTTGGATTTTTCCGAGCAAATGTTCTTTTTAAGTATGAACTTTCATCTAAAATTCAATGCAGTTTAAATTTCCCCCTCTTAAATTATTAGTCCTCAGTAATGTTTTATTACCATTGATACACATTAATTAGGACATTTAAAAAAATTGGAATCAATAAATGTACTTATAAACATACATTTTAGTTTGTTTACCCAGTTGAAAAGCAATGGTAAGCCCCCGCCGGTACAAAATACTGGTATCCGGGAACCTCACAAATTTTGTGTCTGTTTTGCTCCAATGAGACATTCTGATATATTAATGTAAACTATCATCTATTCCTATTGATGTTTCTGAGCAGCCATTTTGTTTTGTCTACCATTGTGAAAAACTACAACCGAGCAAAAAAACTCTAGCAGATATCCAAACTGGCATATTTCGATTACTATGTCATTGCAGCAAAACAAATACAGTACCCACGAGGTCTTGATAGCGGAGTTTTGAAATGGTGGAGGCATACCTTAAAGGTTCCCATCAATATGGAGGCACATGTATATCAATGGATATTTTCCCCCTATGATAAATCCAGTTATATCAGAACTCAGTTGTTACTGATTGCTGTTGCTTACTGATGCTGTCGGTTCATGCAGTTAAGATGAAATTTCCAAAACCTTTTTAATGTTCAATGCTAAATTTTAATCTGTATGATTTCTTTGTCCACTAGGGAGCTGTTTGGTGAGGGTTTGAACTGGGCCGGGTGTGTCCTCATCACCCTTTTAGGTCAGCAGCGGCGCTTTGAAGCCTTGGACTTTTGCTATCATCTTTTGAAAGTTAACCGTGTTGACATGAAGGATGAAAATGTTAAAGGCATCGTAAGTGCCATGCTTTTTTCTTTGATTGGCAAAAAAAAAATAACAGTACGAAATTGCTTTCTTTTATGCAGAAAATTAAAATAACTGCAAATTTCAAATCATCAGCCCAATATACATGTCTCAGGGCCACAAGTGTAAACCTTAAATATTTTGCATGATGTAGTTTCTTTGCATGATGTGGCTTCTATGCTTGTTTTTAAAATAAGTTCTTGATTGTACTATTATTTCTGCTATTGGAGGTAAACTAATATTGTTCAATTTAAATCCCAAACCTAAATATTATGCATTTTTAAGCTTTTTCTTTAATTGTTTGAAGTCATTTAAGTTTGTCTAATTTTTGCTTTTCATGTTAAAATCCATTAGAATTTATTACTTTTTCTAAGACATAGATGTTCCATAAAAATATATAATGCCGATTTCGTTTGAAGAATTTGAATCCTTTTATTTTCCCCAGCAATTAAAGAAAATGGTGGACAGAGTAAGAAAGTTCCAGATTCTGAACAACCAGATTTTTCTGTCTGAACAAATACCTGCGCACTGGTGACAGTGACAGCATGCCCACAGAGCACGTCCGTTGTTTTCCCCCACCCATCCACCAGTCTCTTGCCACAGCCATCTGATCCTGCAGGGACAATCTGTTTATGTATTTCAAATAGACCAACAAGGTAAATGTGTGCAAACATTGTTTTCTCAGCATCAAATTTTTGTGGAGTCCTTAGCAACAGGCAGTATAAATGTGCATAGTTTTTTTTTTTGGTGGATAAGATTGGTGAACGCAAGATATGTGATTTTGTTTTTTTTTAATGTAATGGTCAAGAGGTCAGTTCACCTATTGGTGACATTTACAGCTTTTACCTTTTTTACAACTAATATTTGTATGAATTTTCTGTCAGCAGACAGGTTAGTTGTGTTTTTATCATGATTATTACCATTTTATGTATGTATAAAAGTTTATCATTCAGTTTTGAAATGGGAAGAATTAAATAAATAATTGTTTTATGGAATATGTCGTTATTTTTTTTTACATGCAATTTTAATTAAAAAAAAATAAATTTTTTTTTAAGTTGAAATTAAATATAAAATCCGGGATATAAGGCAATAACCCTTCTCTGACTTCCTTGTGTATGAACAATTACGTTGTTAATTAGAGCTTTTTTGTAACATTGAAAAGCTTTCTTATTATTCACCGTGTACTTAATATTCCTGAATGTAATTTAGTGTTTTTTGTATTATTTCACTGTTGTCGCAAAAATGTATTTAGGTCTATGTAATAACAATCAAAATTTTTTTTTACAATATATCCATTAGATCTGAAATTTTCTGGTAATCAGGTTTAGTATAATATATATTTTATTTACTTTTTTTTACTTGTGACTTGTGCGTCCTGTTAGTTTTTTTTTTTTTCTTTGTACTCTATGTATATTGTCTGATTCTATTGAAACAACGAGCAGCTCGGTAGAACCCAGTCAAATCAGTCTAAGAATGAAAGTGGTTTTTTTTTAAAAATTCAAGCATACACTGTTCAACTGTTGCATTTTATCATTTCTCCCCCAGATGGAAATTTTGTGTGTGTGTGTGTGTGTTTTAAATTGGCCTTAATTTTTTTTATTTATATCAATTCCATGATAAGATTTGTTTAGGCATCTTATTATTATTGATCAACCAAGGACAAAGTTTTTTGTTATTGATTAAAAATCATGTATCTTTGCATTTCCAATATACACATGCTCTGAGCAGTTTTTTTTTTTTTCTTTTCTCAAGTCACTTGTTAAGGGGGTAGCCCCACCGAGCTGTTAAACGAAACACACAAAAAAAAAAAAAAGGGACGATGACGATTTATCTCACAGATTCACTTCTGTCACTGGCAAGAGCACCAGGTTGAAATGAAATAAGAGTTTTTTTTTGTATAGTTACAACAATCGTACCAGTAACCTTTGTTGTTTTTTTTCTGTACCTCTTTTGTATGGGTAAATGTTCTTTGTTACACGCCATGTGAACCTTTTTTTTGTGATCACCCATTAATGTTGCCCCGCCACAATTTGCCAGGATCAGTCATCTCTTATGGATAATGAGTCTAGAAGACCTGCTTAGTGCCCCACCGCCAAAAGCCCCCCCCCCCTTTTTTTTTATTTGGTTGCTATAGAGGCCAGATATTTACTTTCCTATATTTATTAAATCTCCGATGCGAACATATAAGATTTATTTTAATGTGCAGGCCTAAATATAAAAATTGAGCTGAGAATAAAATAAAAAAAAAATTTAGCCATCACCTCTGTTAAGTGTCAGAATTATGAGCTTTTTTTTTTTTTTAAAAAAGCTTAGCTCACTTGCTGTAAGAGCTATTATTATTATTGTAGCTAAATATTTAACCTTACGTCTTAAAAGAAAAAAATGTGCATTAAATGGATGCCTTTTTTTTTTAAAAAATTATAAAAGAGTTCAATATTATGAAAATTATAGTGATAGATCCATCACGCTGAATATTTTAAATTTTATTATTATTATCGAAATTCAGATAATGCTATGAATAAATAATACTGTATGAACCAGCACCTCAGTGAATGTTGTAGAAAAAAAAATGACCATAATGCATTGAGCCACACAACAACTTGGTTCTATTATTTGAAAGTTAGTGATTACATATATATACACATACTATTATTATCAAAATTCTTACATTGCACTTCAAGCCAGTAACAATATGTTATTAGATGTTTTAATATTTCCTAAGCTTTGTATTGTTATTTTTTTTAACATTGATCCAACTTTCTAAAATCCCCAGAAATCTATTTTGGGCCGTTATGCCTCACTGACTTAATAAACAAATAATTTAGTCAGATCTCTTGTAAAAATATTTTCACCAAGACTGAGTAAAAAAAAGTGGAATAAACTTGTTTAACCTTGGAGATTTATGACTTAAAAGCTTTTAAATATGTCACAACACTGGACACTTTTGTTTTACAGTGTGTTTTATCTAGTGTGCAACAATGTAACAGCTGAATGTAAAGTTTTTTTTTATTTCCTTAACAAATCAGCATTTTTTGGCTTATTTCATGTCATAAAAAGAATGCATTTGGTGTGTTGATGACAATTTAATGACACATTTTGAGTGTAGATAACTCACATGGAACAAAAAAAACATTCAAAATTTTTTTCATCACATCATTTATTGAACAAAAACATTTAGAATTTTAATAAAATGATTTTTTTTTTACAAATGCAGATGTGTTATGTATTTTATAAAAACTATTGGTGTATTTATGTCTATTCTGGTAAAACAAAAATGGTATTACTAAACTATCATTAGGTATCTTTCATTAAAGATGGACTTTCTATGAACAAAAATAACACCTAAAAATTAGGTGTAAGATTAGTAAAAAAAAAAACAAAAAACGCATATATGCTGAAGCATCAATTCATTTTATATCAACAAGCAATCACTGATGCATTAATCTGGACATTTTTTTGTCTGTGAAAATTTAAGTGGTTACAGATTGACAAATACAGAGGATGAAGATCTCGGACAGTTTCCTTATGAAACCCGACAATTTTTTTTAACCTCCCTTAGTTTTAAAGAAAAAAAAATCTTGTTAGTTTTCAATATACATGTATTAATATATATATTATAAAGAGTTTCAACTATGTCGTGTTTCACTATCATGTCTAGCAGTTTTATCTATGGCCCACTCTGATGGTGCCTTCACCCCCCCCCCCCCAAGTCATGATTGAGCACAAATCATCAATTATGATTGTCTAGGCACAAACCTAGTGGCTACAAACAAGCAATGTACTGTTATCAATAATCACACCGTACAGTATACATCTGTATTAGATCAGAAATGCCTGCTGGGATATGTAACAAGATGAAGGAGCTGCACTTTCTATCACATTAGTTTGCTTATTTCTATTCATTTCTACATATTTCTGTAAATGTAGTAAAACACACATATTCCCAAAACTCAACAAATTTTAAAATAATAATATTTACAACACAAGGAGAAAAAAAAATGTAAAATTACTAATCTAGAATGACATGTATATTAAATCAGCAATTTATTTAAGAACAAATCTAATAAATTAAATTCTGACTTATATATTAAACAACTGTATAAATATATGTTTAACACTGAAATCCTTCACTCACACACTAATCTCTTTCAAATCACATTATGTTCTGGCTAAGTGAGTCAAAAAAAAAAAAATCCAATTAGCAATCCAGTCATAACAACAAAAGTACAAAATAAACAAGCTCAAACATGGCCAACTACTTTCTTGAAAAAAAAAAAATTATGAAAAAAATATAGGAAAAATATATAGGAAATAATCAAAATTTCTTCTGTATTGGCAAAATAAAATGATCTGGATAGGCCTGCCTGGCAAAAAAACAAGCTGAGATAAAGTTTATTGAGAACTATTTTTTTTCATTTGCTTCATTTGTACGACTATGTTATAAATATTAAAAATTTCCTCAATGACTGAATTTATTAAAGTAATTATGTCTACCGGGCAGGGATAAAAAAAGTATTATAAAAATTCTGATTATGTCGTAAAATTATTTAAGTTATAAGCCATTTGGAGCATCGGAGTCCAGGGGAGTACTAGCTTAAATAAACATTTCAAATTAATGCTCCACTAGAGAGTTAAGGTATGCATATTGCCAAAAGATTTAGCCAGGTACGTCTGGGTAACTGTAACAGACATTCCATCATTATTACCTGATAATTTTTTCTTTCTAATTTCAAGACTACTTTTCTAAGTTGATAAAATAAAGAAAACTTGAATAAGCCAAATATTTATCATTGGACGCCGTACATTGCAAAATTGGTTAAAAAAAATAAATAAGCTTTTCGTTACATTTCGTTTGTTTTACAAGTACTGAAGTCCACTTAAAAAAAAAAAAAAAAGCTACCTTTCCCACCCATTTTAATAAATCATCAATTAGCTAAAAAAGCTAATGGGGGTGGGGTGGGGGTAACAAATATATTTTACATTTCGCTTTAAAACCCTCAGAGTGATTTTTGATTTTTAATTATTACACTGATGGCCACAGTCGCTAAATTCATTCACAGTAAGAAAAAAAAAAAAAATCAGCACAGGCACACAAAAGTTTTGGGGGGAAAAAAAAAGTTTTAAAGATGAGAATGAAATGAAATTTTCCAACTGTGAGACGTCTATGAGGCTTGGGCAACGGGGGCGAGCCAGGAGATGAATTTTATGGCTTTGTAGCAGAGGTTACGGACCAGCTGAGGGCACTGTGGCTTCGAGCACAACACCAGGGTCGCTTGGTGGAACTCACTGAAGAGCTGTCTGTGATGGGGGGATGAAAGATGGGCGTTTGTTATTTAACAAAAATATGAAAAGAATTAGAGAATTTGAGGTAATGTTGAAAACTGATGGATTCATATCAAGGTCCAATACAATAATAATAGGCAACATCATATTTTTTTTTTTTGCGATGGTGACCAGATGACAAGGGAATACAATATTTACCTGCTGTATGGATTTCTTCTTGAAGCATATCGCAATGACAAGAACCGGTAATATATAAAGGGCAGAAAAACACTTGCTTTAGAACTGAGGAAAGATAGATTAAAATTTATTTTTTGAGTACATAGCTACTGGGCTACCTGTCACATTTCTAAGTTTTCTGAAATTTTAAATAATTTAATAGTTCATCAATACCACCATGTCGATGAGCAGCATTATTATAAACAATTCTTTGATGAGAGGCACCAAATTCATTATATTTAGATGATTTATGACATAATAAACAATTCTTTGATGAGAGGCACCAAATTCATTATATTTAGATGATTTATGACATAATAAACAATTCTTTGATGAGAGGCACCAAATTCATTATATTTAGATGATTTATGACATAATAAACAATTCTTTGATGAGAGGTGCCAAATTCATTATATTTAGATGATTAATAACATAATAAACAATACTATGATGAGAGGAGCCATAGTCATTATATATAGGTAAAGTGAACGAACAGCAATAAAGCAATTGACTCATGAACAGCCACACAGTACGCACCACATTTGGCCCCCCCAATATTACATCATGTTGAAAAGGAACATTCCTGTTGATGACAGTGATCGCACAAAATGTATGTGTGCTTGATAAAACAAAGAAATGATTGAAAGTTACATTAGAGCCAGTACCCACCTGAAGATAAGAAGTATAATAGCTGGCATTAGAAATATTTCTACGCTAGCTATAAAACGCAAAATGTTGCTGTGCTGAGCCTCAAGTTTGGTGATCATGTTTCTAACTAGCATCAATGAAGATGGCCCCATCAGCTATGGAAAAAAAATAATTGTTGAGACAATAAAATGCTATTTTATAGATGTATGGAAGATATAAAAAAGACAAACAATAATTTCATTTATTTTAGAACGAAAATGATAAAGTTAAGCTAAACACTTATAATTATTATAATGTAAGGAATCACAAAAAAAAGATTTTTCATTAGAAAAAATTTACTTGACCAAAAATATAAAAAAATTAATCCTTACGTTGAGGACAGTTTTTGTGAAGGTGCAAGCGTGTAGCAAGGCAAATAAAAACACAGGAATGAGCGTCACTTGGGAATATGTTAAGGAAGTTCAACATTCGAAACATAATAGTTATCATTAACTATATTTAGTTGACATCTAAGCAGATTTTACAATTCAAAACACATTTTTTCTTTTTTTTTTTTTTGGGGTGTGCCTGTGTGTTGAATAAAACGGAGAAAAAAAATCTCTTGGAATAATTACAGTTCAGCTTACCAAGCTTTTCATGCATCATAAATAGACAAAAGGATACTCGTCATTGGGTAGGAATTCAAAAATATAATACAGTATAAGAGGTAATGACTGGCGTCCTCAATCAGCAAGTCACGTAAAAAGGCCATGTTCAGCTGCACGTTGGGCAATCGCTGGTGTAGCCGAAGAGCGCTGGTAGCAGCTGCAGAGATCAAAGCTCTTTGGTAGAAGCTGTAGGGATTGTCCCTTAAAAAAGAAAACAAAATGAATAATATTAAATAATAAAAATAATAATGTCAGTGCTAAAAAAGGACTAATTAAATATCAATGACACAAGATGAGCCTTTACAAGAAAACAATAGATCAGAAACAATGTGGCTTGTGAAGGTGAAATATGAAATGAGATAAAAATATTTATCAGTCTAGTAATATGAAATGAAATTAAAATATTTATCAGTCTAGTAATATGAAATGAGATAAAAATATTTATCAGTCTAGTAATATGAAATGAAACTAAAATATTTATCAGTCTAGTAATATGAAATGAAATTAAAATATTTATCAGTCTAGTAATATGAAATGAAATTAAAATATTTATCAGTCTAGTAATATTAATCTTTTATTATTGGGGACTGAATGAGCTCCTGAATGTTTGGTTGTAGCGAGAGAAAATATGTCAACCTGTCATACAGAATAGAAAAGCCATTAATACTACGGACCCATAACTTTCTAATAAACAGTTAAACCCTCTATTTTTAAAAAAGTGACGTTTTTTATTTCAATTATTATTATTGTACTTTTATAAGGCAACATATAGCTGGTTACATGTTAGAATACTTCATAAAATTTCAATATGCATAGAAAAAAAAATGACTAAAGTATTAATTAACAGCAAAGATCTGAGTGGCAACATAAGCCATAGATGGTAAATAGATTACTTATCAAAATTTTCTGCACAAATCAAATTCAAGGAATAATTTAAAAAAAAAAAGTTGATATAAAATATTCAGTGTTCCTCCCAGGATTTTTGCTTTAAACTTGTACTATTTTTTCCACCAATCAGAGAATTAACCTGTAAACTTAATTTCATCTATTTCAAATGAAATCTATTAGAATTTACTTTACCCTATGACGGGAATCATAAACAAAATTGTGCAGACAACAGTAAAAAGTCTTGTCAGCCAAAGAGTAGTCTCAACCTTGTTTTCCATCATGTGCGCCTGCGTTGGTAAAGAAAAAGAAATACAGCATTTAAATTCAATGCAAATAATATACGATATATTCCCGGCAAAAGCAAAGTAAAAATTTTTAATTCACAAAGAGAAATCTAAAGTATTATAAAACGAAAAACAACTTTAGCAATTCCATCACAATAAAAAAAAAAAAATAATGAACAAAACGAAAGTTCTAGCAAATTTAATACAATTTTAGATATGTAGAATATTAAAATTGCAATATAATAATATAATTTTAATTTTAGTATCTTGACATACTTCAGACAATATTAATATTGATAAACCATAAGTTAATAAATAGTACATGTGGCAATGCACAAAGGAATTACTAGAAATAGTAGAAAGAAGTCAATGAGCATTAGTAAGATCTGGTGCAGTATTTAACACATGCAATAAAAATGAATGCTTATTATGTATTTACCAAGTCATTTAAGTATATATGGATACTTATTAAAATCATTTTAATGTTATTTTGAAAAAAAATATGCCATTATAATCCCAAAAAAAAAAAAAAACCAACTTACCAAAACTGGATTTCTTCTAGGGGGCGGACCGTCACCTGAACCATTATTACTTGGTGGAGGACCAGTAGTAGAATCTGCCATGACTGATGCAAAGATCTGAAATAAAACAATCATATGGATAAGGGAAAATGAAAACACGTGAAAAAAGCTGACTTGTAATAATAGATATAAAAACCAGAACATAAACTTTTTTGCAGCAATGATTTTGATAGATTTACACTTAATTTATCAATGACAATATGAAATATTAAAAAAAAATTGTTCACTTTCCTAAAATTGTTTACAGATTTTTTAAGGGATCTACAGTCCAATGTGTATTAAATCAATACTCCATCATCATTGTTTAACATTCATTCAACTATTTACACTAATTTATACATTTGTTTTAGTATGGACAGTATGGTAATATTATTAGTGTTATAATCTAAATGTAAATAATATTGGAACTTTAGAAAAAAAAGTCGTTTAATTGAGAAGAAAGCAAAACCAGTGAAAACAGTTTCTGCAGCCTATTTAGCTTATTCTTTTTAAGCCATACAGTACCTTGCTCTGCATAGCAGGTAATCATTATTAACTTTTAAGTAAGTTAGTTACTCGTGTTAGTATTTTCTAGCCTAAATAGTGTACACTTCATAAATTAAGTACAAAAGTTAAAAGCCTTTTGAAATCGAGCATATCTCCCAAATCTAGGCATATTTGTAAAACAAATTATGCATACACATGTCCTCAGATTTTAAGCTATAATACTAGTACAAGTCACTAGGTTAGTCACTAGTCATTAAGTCCTCATTGTTAGCCTACGTCAGTGTAACATAGCAGCAGTTTAATACCTATTTGAAGACAACAGAACATTTCTAATTTATATAAATTTAACAAACACATTTAAAATTCATTAATACAAACAAAAAATCATCATTGTGAAATTACTTCAGAAAATATAATAATTAAACTTGTGGTCCAGAAATCAGTGTAAAACGATATTTCTTCTGGTTATTTCTAAGAATGACT
The DNA here is from genome assembly GCA_021962125.1 of Bulinus truncatus. NCBI lineage: Eukaryota > Metazoa > Mollusca > Gastropoda > Planorbidae > Bulinus > Bulinus truncatus. The sequence goes on from JAGDYQ010000135.1 coordinate 176,924, forward strand.
GGATGTTGGATGGATATATTGATCTCTTCTTAGAGAGAGCTCGCTATTGTCAATCAAAAACATTAACACGCGAAATAAGGACATAAAAAAGCAACGATCGCCGAAACCATGGCTAAAACTGATTTTTTTTTTTAATGAAAAAAAAAACTACATGAAGTGAGCTAAAGAAATCATGAAAATATCTACCCCCTTCATTTCACTATTTCACAAACAACAACTTAAAATTACAAATGAAAGGCGGAAATTCATGCGTCTGACATTAGTCAGCTAAATATTTTTGTCAAGATATCATCAGTCTGCCTGCTTTTTTTTTTGTTGTTGACATTCTTTCATTCCACTATCATTTTTTTTCTCTTTTTTAAATTTTATCATTTTAAATCAAAACCGCCGTTAGATAGTCTTAGATCCCTGTCAAACCAGGAAAATTTGGAACCCCCACTGTCAGGTCGCTCGGGTGCCACTACATCCAGACATTGTGAGGAGAACTCGGAACAAATCACAACTTGCAAGAAAGGCCGGTAAGGGCTCATGCAGAGAGGCGGATGCGCCAGGGATAACCGTTTAAAGCGGCCGCAGTTTTTAGCAAACATCATCCGAGGTTAATTTAAATAGAAAAAAAAATGACGGGGAGATATTTCAATATCCGTATCATTTATCTGCAGCACAACGGCAAGAACTAGCAGCTGCCAACTATTGTTATTTTAATGACCGTGTAAAATGTGATTTGTTGATATAGACATAACTGCCATAACTACACAAGGCTACATTGTCAAATTGGAATACATTATTTTGGTGGTATGATTAGAAGTATTACCATATTTGATATCTTTGTATGAGCATATTTGACATCTTTGTATGAGCATATTTGACATCTTTGTATGACCATATTTGACATCTTTGTATGACTATATTTGACATCTTTGGCTACCTGCGACCATTTTGACATCACTATGGGACACTCTTTTTCAGAATTTCACTGACATCCTGATCAGCACACGGAGTGTGGTCAGTTCCTCTTAATCAGGTGACAGGTGACACTGGTATGTTGGTCACATCATTACCAACAGGTGACACTGATTGTTTTATCACAACATTACCGACAGGTGACACTGATGTTCTGTCATGTCTAGAATCCTTAAATTTCATCTTCAATCACTAAAAAAAGAATGTAATTTAGTTTTTCCCAATGCCGGACAAGTTTTTTTTTTAAAATGCAGCTGCTATTGTACGGTGTATCCATATTTAGGTGTCACACTAATAGAAAGGAAATACGTAAACAACGGGCGGCATTTTTTAGCCAATGTTACAGGTGAGGGTTTGTGTAAATAACTTTTCACATTCTGTATAATGTATATATATATATATATATATATATATATATATATATATATATATATATATATATATATATATATATATTTATATTAGGGTGGCCCAAAATAACTTTTTGTCAAATTTTTTTGGAGCATTTTGTTTTTTGTGTTTCATTTGACTTCAAAACAGATCAGAAAAAAATGACATGAATATATGACCTTATTTAGTACTGCCTCATCGACACTGAAATTTTAAATCATTTTGAATGAGTTTTGAATGTGAGTATGTATATATAAAGCACACAGAAAATGCTAGAAGGTTCTGGAAAGTTTTAGAAAAAAATCTATACAATTCTAGAAGGTTTCTGAAGGTTCTATGAAATCCCTAGTAGGTTCTAGAAGCTTCTATAAAAACGTAGAAAACTTGAGAAGGTTCCGGGAAATTCTAGTTTTAATTTTCATATAAATAGCCAGCTTCACCAGTGCATTTCAATTTAGTTATACACAGGCCCGTAGCGCGCGGGGGGGGGGCAGGAGGGCCGGCCCCCCCCTGCGTTTTGTCTGGCCCCCCTGCTTATTTATTCTACTTAATAAATGTATTACCTGCCCCCCCCCTGCTATTGCCTGCCCCCTGCTGTAGAATGCCTGGCCCCTGCTTTAAAATTTTCACGCTACGGGGCTGGTTATACAAATCAAGTGTTATAAGATCAAATGTTGCGCATATATAAATATCATTCATTTAGTTATGACTACTAGGTCAAAAAATGTTGTTATTTAACTGGCAGAGAAGTTGACACAACTCTGTTTATTGAGCTAGGTACTTCCCCTAATTGAGCCTACTGGCCAATGGTATGTTTACAAACACAGCCGTCTGGCAGTCAGTCGGTACTATTTTTTCATGAACTATTTCTTTGCTTGTATACTGTCCAGTTGACATGCCAATGTTTATTGAGGTAGGTACTTCCCCTAATTTAAACTATTGGCCAATGGTATGTTTACAGATACAGCCGTCTGGTTGACATTCGGTAGAATTTTTTCATGAGGACATACTAATGTCCATTGAGCTAGGTACTTCCCCTTATTGAACATACTGGCCATTGGTATGTTTACAAACACAGCCGTCTGGCAGTTTGTTGGTACAGTTTTTTCATGACCTATTTCTTCGCTTGTATACTGTCCAATAGACATGCCAGTGTTTATTGAGCTAGCTACTTCCCCTAATTGAGCCTACTGGCCAATGGAATGTTTACAACCACAGCCATCTTCAATAAGACATTTGGGGGTAGTACAAGTGGACCGGATGTGCTGCTATTCAAGCGCTTTAAGACGTTTTAGCCAAAAATAAGACAGGCAGAATTTAGTACATGCCACGATGTTCGACTGGAGCAAAATCTCAAGTCATTAAAAAAAGAAGTCATCACATTTTGTTCAAATATCCTCGAAATGATATTTGCCACGTGAAGATTACCAAGAACTTATGACTCTGAATCTTATCTTCCTGGGAGGAATTACCCCACTGGGTGCGTTTTCGTGTTCCAAGAGCTTATCACCATGCAAGGTGGATGTCTAAAATAATCTACATCATGAAGATTTATCTCTTCCGTCATCAATTCAAGCTGACAAAGCACGAAGACAGATCAATTGCAGAATTGGGTATCTTTGTATCCTTTGTTTAAAGCTTGGATTCAGTGTCCCATTCTAGAAGACGTACCTCTGAATGGTCTGAATTTCATCAAGCTTCTTATTGATTATAAAAATGTTTCTCCCTTCATTTCTCAGACTGCATTGAAAACGATTGGCCAACATCTCTGGTACCTTAGTGCAGAACTCATTCCTCTGGTTCTCTTTTCTCAACGTGTCTCAGTGGATGAGAAAAACAGCCTTGCTGCTTGCTTGAGGCAATTCATGGAGAAATCTTCTGATGATCAAAAAGAATAAAGGTGCATCTGCAGCACAAATGATACTCCAGCACTTCATAATGTGACATCGTCATCGCTGCTCTTCTTTAATGCTCTTCTGCTTCCCACAAATTTTCTCATGACTGTTGCTTCCACCTGGCAACAAACTCTATCCTTTCAGAAGGCAACAGCAGTGGTCTCTTCCTTGAAAGTTGTCCAAGACAGTGCCGAGCGGGGAATCGCACTGGCGTCACCATTCAACTCATCTCTCACCAAATCAGAGGAGGAAAAGCACTATTTGCTCCAAATTGTTGAACAGCATCGCAAAGAGTTTCCAGATGCAAAAAAATCAACTGTGCTGAAGAGATCGCAACTTGAAGACCTTCAGGACTCAGAAAGCACAGACTAAACAACTTTTAAAGTGTATTTTTTGAATGACGTACTTAGAACTACTCTGCAATACAGTCAGGTTAATGTGTCATGTAACTAGTATTATTTTACTTTTTAATTCCTACTGTGCAATATAATTGTTCTTTGTATCTAAAAAATAGCATTTTAAACATTGCAAAATTTTCATTTAATGCAACAGCCGAATACCATAAAACACGAGATAACAAGTGCACTGAGGCAGTATTTATAAGAGCCCAAATGGTGTGAAATTTGGTATAATATACATGTTTTTAGTGTTGTTTTAGTCCAAAGTCATATTTTAGTTTCAGTTTTTATTTCATTTTTTTCTGTAATAATTTCAGTTTTCGTCTAGTTTTAGTCTTGCTTCTAATTTTAGTTTTAGTTTTAGTTTTCGTTGACGAAAAGTCAACATTTTCGTTAACGAAGGTTTTAGTTTTAGTTTTCGTGAACGAAAGCAACACTATATTGTAGTTTCAGTTTTTATTTCGTTTTTTTGTGTAATAATTTCAGTTTTCGTCTAGTTTTAGTCTTGCTGCTAATTTTAGTTTTAGTTTTAGTTCTCGTTGACGAAAAGTCAACATTTTCGTCAACGAAGGTTTTAGTTTTCGTCAACGAAAACAACACTACATGTTTTAAATCACAGTAAACCAGAAAACTAAAATGCTCATGAAAATAAATCAACTTTATTTTTTTCCATTATAAAGTGAGCCACCCTAATATATATATATATATATATATATATATATATATATATATATATATATATATATTGTGTGCGATATAATGCATTCTCTTTTAAAAAATGACTAAACAAATTCGATAATAGTTATAGCATAATTTTGTGATTTAATTTTTCAGATAAAAAGAGAAAAAAAACCAACTAACCAACAACAAGAAACAAATAAACAACAGTTAAACAAAAAACAACAACTGTTAAAATGCTAAACCAGACGAGCTAGATAAGAATGTACACACCGGTACTCATTATAACATTGGTACATTTATACGAGGTATCACATTGGTACCGGTATTACATAGGCGTTACATTGCTACCGGTATTACATTGGTACCGGTATTGCATGGATACCGGTATTACATAGGCATTACATTTGCTACCGGTATTGCATGGATCTCCGGCATTCCATAGGCATTTCATTGCTACCGGTATTACATTGGTACTGGTATTGCATGGATACCGGTATTACGATTGGCATTACATAAGTACCGGTATTACATAGGTACCGGTATTACATGGGCATTACATAAGTACCGATTTTACATAAGTACCGGTATTACGCATTAATACCGGTATCTGCACAGGTTCCGATAGAACATTTCACAGTAAAGAAAAAAAAGTGACACAAAAACCAAATATTAGTATCATTGGAGGGAAAGGGAAAAAAAAGTTTCTTGAAGGGTCTACATATTGACCACAGGGGTTCCATCTCACTACAGCTTGCAGATTTGAAAAGTCCAGCTCCTGTCCTCATGCGTGACGTCGTGCTGGCTGAAAGCCCCCACAACGCCATGGCCCCTCAGGACGTCCAGGAGCATGGGGCCAGTGAGGCGATTACGTGGTCAGTCATGCGGCACTCGGTCGTAGCGTTGGTCTTCAGCTGGCAGCACCGGAAGCTGAAACGGCGGTCCTCGATCTGGTTGTCATGGTAACTGCGAATTCCGGTCAAAACTGTTTTCTCCCGGGACACTTGTAGTTTATGGGATGGCCGAATTCGTTGATCGCTACCTGGCCATGGAAAAATATATTGATATCAGTTTATCTATCTATCTATCTATCTATCTATCTATCTATCTATCTATCTATCTATCTATCTATCTATCTATCTATCTATCTATCTATCTATCTATCTATCTATCTATCTATCTATCTATCTATCTATCTCTATCTATCTATCTATCTATCTATCTATCTATCTAGCTATCTATCTATCTATCTGTCTGTCTGTCTGTCTGTCTGTCTGTCTGTCTATCTATCCATCTATCTATCTGTCTGTGGCTGTCCCTCCGTGTGTAATGTCTCCCTAACTATCTTTCTGCCTAGCCGATCGTTTGTCTATTGATTTACCCCATCCATCTACCTTTCTGTCTGTCTATACGCCTGTCCGATGTAAACAATAGACTTACCACTTGATGAGCAGTTCTGGGTCACTCGGCTCCCACTGCAACGCACGTCCCACTGCCTGTCCTCCAGGAGTGCATCGTATACACTGGACAGGTGGGTGACCCTCTGACCGACCGGACACTGGAAGTCAAACGGCTGACCGGGACTATTGATGTAAGCCGCCTCAGACAGACAGAAGACAACAACGGCGATGAGGCAGACACTTTTGAACAACATTTCTAAAAACTCTTTACGATCAGAATCTAGCGTTTATAATAATATTATTTTGAACGCAAAACTGGTTATATCAAGGGAACAAGGGCCTTAACTAATTTCTGAGCATTTGGTCTGAGGCCTTTTTATACAACAAATTTAGATAAAACGCATGCCTTTCTTTTTTAAAACAACAAATAGCCAACAATGAAGAAAATCACGCTTCTGTCAAATGAAGGTTTGATACATCCCCGTAATTAAGAAAGGATATTGCAAAACAATACAGAGTGTTCTCATTTAAAAAAAAAATTACTTTCTTATCTTAGAGTCCATTAATAAAGACTGCGTCAAAGGCCCATTATAGACATGTTATTTGAAGTTTAAATTGCCAGACGTGACAGAAATAGCTGCTACTGAATGAAACCTGCGAGAGTATATATAAATATAAATAGTTGACCTAAATTTCATGCATGTCACTTTGACTTGCGCAACAGGGCCGTTAAATATTTTTTTTTTCTTTCTCCCCCAGACGAAATATTTACAGAACTTGTTTTGTGAGCCTGATGAATAGCTGTTGTTTTTAAATGGCCACAAAGTAAATCTTTTCCTGGTGTGTGTTCGTGTGTGTGTGTGTGTGTGTGTGAGAGAGAGAGAGAGAGAGGGAGATAGAGACTGACATCTTGTTTTAAAATAAAAGAAATTTAATTATAACTTCTATTTAATCCATTTTCTTTTTTTAATTTTGAAATTTTTATTTTTAACTTATAATCACTGCCACACACACATACACACGCGCGCGCACATACACACACGCACACACACACGCACGCACATGAACACAGTACACAGCATACTCATGTGGTGAATCCACACAGTTTAAAAACACACACCAAAGTCATCTAGAGCTTGCTGTCATTATTGGAGACAGGTTCTATCAGTTCTATCAGGAGTCGAGGTTTCAATAGCCATCGGTTTCGTTAGGGGGCAGCGAAGACCTTTGGGTCGCGGGAGGGATCGAACCAGAATCATATGCGCTATGACGAACTGTCTCACCACTGTCAGAATCATTTCTACTGATAGGCAAACATGGCGGCTGCCTAGGACCCCCCCCTCCCTCCGTCCCAACTCCGCTAAACGACCGCCCGCCTACCCCATATCTATCAAGACTTTCTTTTTGTCAGCTACACGAAAAAGGCGATCTGAGATTTGTCCACTGGCCAGGGTCTACGGGTTAAAAGTTTGAAACGGTCACAAGGGGGTGGGGCAGTTTTCAAAGGCTCTTGGGGGGGGTCAAATAATTTGCAAGCAGGGCCATGACTGCATTTTTTTTGCCGGGCCCCAGAATGATCTTTGCCTTGGGTCCACACATGTACCTTGGCCTAGGGCCCACTACATGTACTTTGGCCTAGGGCCCACACATGTACCTTCACGTAGGGCCCACATATGTACCCTGGCCTAGGACCCACACATGTACCTTGGCCTAGGGCCCACACATGTACCTTGGCCTAGGGCCCACACATGTACCTTGGCCTAGTGCTGTCAGATGCAGTTTTTTCAAAGGGCCCACACATAAAGCACTCAAAGTGTAGCTGTTTCAAAGGGTCCACGCCTCTGCTGTCACCTATATAATAATTGTACTTTATTTGAACAGAAGAACACACAAAGAGAAGAAGAACATACAAAGAGAATATGAACACACGAACTCACAAAGAGAAGAACACACAAAGAGAAGAAGAACACACAAAGAGAAGAAGAACACACAAAGAGAAGAAGAACACACAAAGAACACAAATAATTCCAACACTGAATAGATTAGTAGGAACATTTAAAATAGTTTTAATTTGCATAACATGTTAATTTTTTTTTAAAGTTGCGTCAGACCTTTGCAACAATGACGTGATTGGTCAATTTACAAATCTGCTGTAGTGGACATTAAGTCGTGCATGAAGACAATAGTACAAAATACAGGCTCTATTTTTGTGTTTACTTACAGTTATATATATTTATATCTATATATATATATATATACACACAAATGTAATATCGACTTTGAGATGTGCATAATTTGCACGAATAAAACACATTTGAACTGATTAACAGTTTTTTTTACCAACTTACATATACACACAAATATTTATAAACAATACTTTTATATTAATATACACTTATTAATGGACATCTTAAGTTATTTATTTGGTAATAACAGTTTTCACAATATATATATTTAAATATGTATTAATATATTTACAGTTTTAAGGCTTAGGGTAAAATGGTTATGTGAAGAAGTTATCGAATGTTAAAGAGCAAAACAGCACAGTTAATACACAGATGAAAGCATTGAAAGGTTCATCTAAATGTAAAATGTTCGGCTTCATTAGAAATTGGTTTGAACTTTTCAAACATCAGTGAAACCACAATGGAAATAAACGGTTACAGTGTGTTAACAGTGCGATTATTACAGTTTTGATAATAAAACGTTCATTTATTATTTTTGGTTGTTGCCCGGTGTTTTGTTGTTGTTGTTGTTGCTGTTGTTGTTATTGTTGTTGCTGGTGTTGTTGTTGTTGTTGTTGCTGTTGTTGCTGTTGTTATTGTTGATGTTGCTGTTGTTGTTGTTGCTGTTGTTGCTGGTGTTGTTGTTGTTGTTGTTGTTGTTATTGTTGATGTTGCTGTTGTTGTTGTTGTTATTGTTGATGTTGCTGTTGTTGTTGTTGTTGTTGTTACTTTTCACTTGTAAGTAAAGGCAAGCTGCAGCTCAGCCACGTGGTCAGCCGTGCTGTGCCCCATCCTCCACCACGCCCAGCCATCGTCGTATCCCGTGACCACGGGCGCCCCCGTGCACCCGGGGCACGTCGGGGCAGTGTAGGTCGACACGCGCAGCTTGTGGAAGCGCCCCAGAAACCCCTTCTTGTCGGGCGCCTTGTGGTAATCCACCAGACCGCCGACGGAGAACGTCTTGGAGCTCCCGTGCGGGTGGGAGACGATGATGGCGTAGTCCGTCATGGAGCAGTCCTTCACGGCCCTCGGGATGGCGGCGCCCAGGATCTTCGCCTCCTCCGCCAGCCGGTGGATCCTGGGGATGAAGTCGGCATCGTGGGTGACGCAGCTGAGGATGACGTAATCGCCGCCCCCGTCGCCAGAGTCTCGCCTGATGACGTCGTGGCCCTTCAGCGTCACGACTCCCTGCCGGTCCGGGGAGTCGAAGAAGAACTCCACCTCGGCGTTCTGCGCCTCTTTGGTGTCGAAGATCACGTGGCGATTGGTCTTGATGTGGATGAAACCGTAGACGTCATGGGGCGTACCCTGGTCCAAAATAAATAAATAAATATAGGGGATGGATCGACGTTCAAGGACTTCAATGTCCAGTCCCAAAGACATACGATGACCAGACATACGATGACCAGACATACGATGACCAGACATAAGATGACCTGTATAAAGGCAGTTAACACTAGGCGCACAAATAAACAATAATAGGCAGACATAGAGAGGGAGTTAGGGAGGAAATAGGTAGGGGGAGGGGAGAAAGAGGATATCAGGAGGAAATAGGTAGGAGGGAAGAAAGTTGGAGGAGACTAGGAGGATATAGGTAATAGGGAAGAAAGTTAGAGGAGACTAGGAGGAAATAGGATGCCAAAAAAAAAGAGGGGATTAAAGGAATTAGTCAATTTTATAGTGAGTACTCACATATATTTATCTAAGATATTCATTTTGTGGTCAGTACTAACATCGTCAACGGTTATTTCTTGGCTAGTAGGTCTACTCTAATCTATTCGTCTACAATGGACTTTTCCTCGTCATTACTCAAATACATTAATCTACATTGGACATTTCCTCATCATTACTCAAATACATTTATCTACAATGGACATTTCCTCGTCATTACTCAAATACATTTATCTACAATGGACATTTCCTCGTCATTACTCAAATACATTTATCTACAATGGACATTTCCTCGTCATTACTCAAATACATTTATCTACAATGGACATTTCCTCGTCATTACTCAAATACACTAATCTTCAATGGACATTTCCTCATCATTACTCAAATACATTTATCTACAATGGACATTTCCTCGTCATTACTCAAATACATTCATCTACAATGGACTTTTCCTCGTCATTTCTCAAATACACTAATCTTCAATGGACATTTCCTCGTCATTACTCAAATACATTCATCTACAATGGACATTTCGTGGCTAGTACTCACATATATTCAAGTACAACATCTCCTGGTCATTACTCATGTCTATTCATCTACAATGGAAATTTCCTGGTCGTTACTCAAATGCATTCATTTACAATGGTCATCTCCTGGTCAGTATTCACACTAATTCACCTACAGTGGTCATTTCCTGGTCATTTCTCAAATACATTCACCCACAGTGGACATTTCCTGGTCAGTATTCACATTAATTCACCTACAGTGGACATTTCCTGGGTCAGTACTCACACTGAGAAGGCAGCTGTCGTCCCTGCAAGGCACCTCGTGTATATTCTTGGCGTCCACCATCTCGTCCACGCACCCCGTGGCGCCCCTGTACACACAGCGCCCGGCAATCTTGTGGAACGGATCGTCCTTCAGCCTCCCGGAACTGGTGTGTTTCACTTTGATCCTGTCGGTGAATTACAATTAAAAAAAATAAATACATAAATTACACGTGTGTTTTGTTGTAGTAAATGTAGGTCAAATGAAAAGAGGATGTCGACACAGACGGCCATTTTTAACAGCTTATAAATTCAAGTTTTCGATGATCAGAATTTATCAGGGAAATATTGTAGACCATGTTTTTTTTTGTCTGTCGATTAAAATAGAAAAACTTTTTTTTATTGTTTTAGAAATATTGGTTTTACCACCATGGGATCTGTGGACAGTTGTATTTTGAATAAAGACTATTTGAAATATTTAAACTAAACTGTATATCTGTACTAAAGTTAAGGCTGTATGACTGTAACACTGCATCGGTGATCGGTATAATAAACTTTTAAAAAATTCATCTAGTGAACTATTTAGCTATGCATCAATATTTTTTTTTACCAACTGACAACCTTGAGTTTGTCTCGCACTCTAAGGGTCGTAATAATTCTGAGCGTTAAAGATTCACACACAAAAACAAAACAAACAACAACAGCGCAGTGTTTTCCCCTTTCATAATTACATGAATACACGGGCTTGTTATACTCTTAACATGGATGGAATGACATTCAGCATGAAATGATTAGTATAAAGATGCAGCTATGCCATTTTGATTCATATATCTAGTTGGCCATTTTGGTTCATATGTCTAGTTGGCCATTTGAATCATATGTCTAGTTGGCCATTTTGGTACATACGTCTAGTTGGCCATTTTGGTACATACGTCTAGTTGGCCATTTTGGTACATACGTTCAAAGCTTGGCCATTTTGGTACATACGTCTAGTTGGCCATTTTGGTACATAGAGCAGCATGCCTATTTCCCATGTGCCATTAAGAGCCCATTAGAGCTAATCGCAGGTGAAGTGTGAGAAATAATCTGTTTCAGTTGACACGGCATATAGAGGGATCGTGTGGTTAGCACAACACCAAGCCCCCCCTTTTATTTTTCCACCTTATTCAGGGTATCAATGTAAAGCTGGATGGACTTAAGAACTTAGGTTCAAACCCCGGCACCGTCATTGACAGTCGAGCACTCTACACCACTCGACCACCGGTCCCATATAAAGAGCCAGACAATAGTGAAAAGAATAAATGGCTAGCAATGAAATAAATAAAAACAATAATAACAACAGCAACAATAACAACAACAGCAACAATAATAATAACAGCAACAATAACAACAACAGCAACAATAACAACAACAATAACAACAACAGCAACAATAACAACAACAATAACAACAACAGCAACAATAACAACAACAATAACAACAACAGCAACAATAACAACAACAGCAACAATAACAACAACAGCAACAATAACAACAACAACAGCAACAATAACAACAACAGCAACAATAACAACAACAGCAACAATAACAACAACAGCAACAATAACAACAACAACAACAATAACAACAACAACACCAACAACAGTAACAACAATAACAACAACAACAACAGCAACAATAACAACAACAGCAACAATAACAACAACAGCAACAATAACAACAACAGCAACAATAACAACAACAGCAACAATAACAACAACAATAAAAACAACAGCAACAATAACAACAACAATAACAACAACAGCAACAATAACAACAGCAACAATAACAACAACAGCAACAACCAACAACAACAACAATACTAACAACAACAACAATAACAACAACAACAACAACAACAACAACAATAGCACAACAACAGCAACAATAACAACAACAACAACAATAACAACAACAACTACTGTTTTCACTGGGGAATTAGACGAAACTCAGAGATGGAGCTTTTGGCTACCATTGGATATCTATATCCATCCTTCCATACCTCCTTCCAACCACCCATTTACCCTTCCATCCATCCATAACTCCCTCCCCCCTTCTTTTCATCCATACCTCCTTTCAACCACTCATTTCTCCTTCCCCTCCCTCCAACTCATTCATCCCTCCTCCCTCCATTCATCTATTAATTATTTTTACCCCCAAAAAGTCACTGGTTTTTCCACATCCTCTTATTAACTGGACATTCAATCACTAACTGGACATTCAGTCACTAACCTGACCACCAGATGACTGAAGGCTGATACGTAATCCATAATGCACTGGTGCCTGAGGGGGAGGGGAAAGTTGTCCAGGCACAGCGCTCCTGGATGGGGATGAACTTCTCGTGGGCCCGGGTTCTTCATGCAGGTCAGATGCTGTCTGTGCCGCAGGTCGGAGTCTCTTGGATACAGCTCCACTCTCCAGGTGCTCTTCTGTGGACACATGACCCACGTTAAAAAAAACAACAAAAAAGACACAGCCTGGCACAGATGCACCTGTCAGTCTATTGACACCCAACCAGTCTATCCACTGCTGGTGATGCACCTGTCAGTCTATCGACACCCCAACCAGTCTATTCACTGCAAGTGATGCACCTGTCAGTCTATCGACACCCAACCAGTCTATCCACTGCAGGTGAAGTCAAAAAAAATAAAATAAAACTCTTAACAGAAACAACCACTGTAAGGAATCTCTCGCGTCTGTAGATTGTTACCTAACACTGTAAGTAACCAAAATAAACGTTCGATCCAGGCCCAATAAATGACACTCCCCTACCCCCCTCTACAATTGACACTCGCCCTAACCCTCCCCCCACACACAACTAATTGACAATCGCCTTAGGTCCGTATTATTGAGGCCGTCTCTAGACTGCCCTAGAGGCCGCAATGCAGTCAACGAAAAGCTTTTAAGCTGCCATTAGTATATAAACACACGCAACCACACTCATCAGTTAATTTAAATGATAATACAGTGACAGCAGCGCATCAGCAATGGGCAAGGGGCTGCAACCCAAACACAAGTCAGGGGGCCATTGATTTATAATGGCTTAGGGATTGGTAGTTATATGGGTTATTAGAGAGGCTTCAGTTTGGTGGAGAGTGTCAGGGGGCCCAACATAGAGGAGCTAGTGACAAGCATCTCTTACGAGCTGATGTTCAAGTCGTTGACTTCGTCCAAGTGAATAATATAATTTACCTCCCCCCTCTCTCCTTATGTGAACGCCCTACCCGACCATTCCACATAAAAATAGAACAGATCAGGTGCTCAGACCAAGTTCACCTCCA